>JAJIBD010024696.1:0-11371 GCA_021461705.1 Cryptotis parvus | reverse complement strand
GCAACAAATGAGAAATAGAGGCATTGGTAGGGAAAATGTTCAGTGGGAAAGGACAGGAGTTGGAACATTATATTACTGGAGACCCAACAATGAGCAGCTTTGTAACTGCCTATCTCTAGATCACTACATCACTCATAGACATCCTGTTGTTCATCAATTTCCTCCAGGCCGGCCAGTAACATTTCCATTTGACCTTGCGTGACAGTGTAGCCAATGGCATCTAGTTTGCTTCAGGAATGCGAGGAGCCTCAAACCGTTTTTTCGGGTCTTGGGGAGAAGTCGACCATCTTGTGGGTGGGCGGCCACGTGATGTTTTGGCGTCCCATGGGATCAGTCGGTAAAGGCTCTAGTTCAGCAGTCTTCTCAAATCACATATATGTCAGCCCATCTGATTTTCGATGCCTTAGCAAGCGAGAAGCATCCTGACTCTGGAACGGTGAAGGAGGTCAGAGCTCAGGATTCCTTCTCTCTTGAGTGGGGAGATATTCAAGCATAAGCTCTTTTTCCTTTGGGGTCCGAATAGCATTCTCATCCTGTTTTGTAGGTCCCAAGGTGTCTCTGAGGCGTATGTTAATACAGGGAGAATGGTGGAGTCGAAGGGATGTGCTTCCCCTGAGCTCAGGTTCTTTGTCCTTTTAGCTATTTCTTTGATGCTTTTGAAGGCATTCCATGCAACTCCTTTCCTCCTGTGGAGGTACAGGTTTAGGACTTGTATCATGTTTGACTTTTCGACCTATTACACATAACTGCTATATTCAGAGATGTTTGATCCATTGAGAGTGAATGGGGCCTCTGGAACTAGTTCATTTTCATGGACATAGTTTTGTTTTAGATTCAACTGTAGACCATCTCTATTTCACATTTCTCGTTCGGGGAGTCAGCCAACATTTGTGCCGGTTTGCTAATATTTGGCTGTTATTAGGTATGATATCATCGGTAAAACAGAGGTGGTGTAGTTACCAACCGTCTATCTTCACTCCTATTCCTTCTCATACTAATTGTCGCATGATGTTCTCGAGGGTAGCATTGAAGAGTTTTGGTGAAATTGCATCACCTTGCCAAGACCCTCTTTTGACATCAATGATTATTTCTTGTAGATGAGTGAGATCCATTTGGTGATCCGTAATAGAGCTCCATGAAGGATCTTGATGTATTGGGTTTGAACATCCTGTTTGGTTAGGGCTTTGATAACTGCTTTGGTCTCCACTGAATCAAAGGTTTTCTTTAAATCAATGAATGTGAGACAGAGCAGCATCTTGTATCCTACATACCTCAATGAGCTTGGTTACTTGTGGATATTGTTGATTGTGCCGCTGAATCCTTTTCAGAAGCAGCTTGCTCACATTGTTGTCCTTCTAATGTTCTGTCATCCTTTCAGGATATGTTCGAATGGAACAACTTTTAGCCAGATGATGGACAACAGGCAGATGGAACGTCATGCTTTACCAACTCTATGAATGTCTCCTTCTTATACAGTAGAAATTTTCTGCTGGTTTTCAGTGGGAGGGCCTTGCATTCAGACATTTAGCATGTGAACCCGGAGCCATTGTATTGATGCATTTTTGATAGCATATTCTTCAGGTGTTCTGTGGTGTGTTTTTGTCTGGGCCTGGTGCTGTTCCTTTCTTTACCCGATGGAAATGCCATATTTGGTTTCAGAAGGGAGAGCATTAGGTATGACATATCCATATCTGTGGAATTTGGTATGTGGGCAGGTGGACATGGCTATCAAAGAAGATATGATAGAAGTCATGGATAATCTTCTCCATTGCCTTTCTGGAAGATGTGGTCGATCCATGGGTCAGGAGGGCAGTCATCTTGGTCTTATAGTTGGTGAAGGACAGGCGGGCGTGTGAATGCTTTTCCCAGCTTCTGCTGCACCTTCCAGTATTTCTGCTCTTCTCTCTTAGAGGTCTTCTTTATCACTTCTCTGCTCCTGTTTTGTGAGCTTGGATGTTAGCATTTGGTCCTGGGCTCGCGCCTTGCCAGCGTGGCGAATGAGCTCTAGTTTTTGAAGACAGGTGTCCTTTTGTGTACTTTCTCTCTTGGCATTCTTTGCTGTATCGTGGAGGTGCTGAACTAGTCGGTTGTATTCTTCATCGATGTGTCAATGATGGTATCTTCCTATGTTGCTGCAATGGTGCCAAAGAGTTCCCAATTGCTGGTCATTATGGGAGTTCTCTTCTTAAACTTTGCAGTCTTTTCTCCCCTTGCTTGAAGTAGAATTTTGCTACGAAGGGCAGTGGTCAGATCCTGTTTGGAATTTAGATGACTGCGACATAGGTCAGGCAAAACCTTCTGTTGAAGATGATGTGGTCAATTTCATTGTGGAACTGTCCACCAGGAGATTCCCATGTCCAACATTTTGACTTCAGCCTTCTGGAACTGTGAAGATTTCCATGAATGGTCTTAGTGGACATGATGAACTCAGATAGTCTCTCACTTTGTTCGTTCCATTCTAGGCCATGTGTCCCCCGATGTGGGGTTCTTCAGCCAATCTTCTTGGTCCTATCTTGGCATTAAAATCCCCGGACTATGATCTTAAGAAGGTGTGATCTTTTTATAGAACTCCTCCAGTTCCATGTAGAATTTCTCAATTTCTTCTTCCTTGTAATGGATGTTGGTGTGTAGACAATGAAGATAGAACGGCAGTGGCCCACATCTCTTCAAAGTGTAGTCGTTCCTATCCGGTTTATTAGATATTCAAATGAATCAATGTTCACGACCATGTTCCGTGTTGACAAGGACACAACACTCCCATCGAACCCTCTTTTGTCACATGTTCCTTGGAAGGGTTCTTCTCGGTCAAAACATGATACGACTGGACCTCTTTGTCTCAGTCAGACCAATGATGGTTGACTTGATCTTTGAAGCTTGCACCATCAGATCCTCGATATATGCTTCTGATGCCAGCATACTTGCAATTGAAAGTACAGAAGTCATTTTAGTCCTTCTTTGTTTTGGCAGCATAGTTGGGCCTTGAAATTTTATCAGGCCTTCTTCTGATATACTGCATATCTCTCTGTGATTACGATTAAGGAAAAAATAAAAAATAATCTTAGAACTTACATGATTATTTGTTTGAATTAATTCATTGACAATTTCTATGATTCTCGTTGTATTTTAAGTAGTTTATTGTAAGATTACCAATGAAAACTCATATGACACTACTCTTTTAATGGACTTGGTGTTTCTACAGATATAGTACTTTTCTTTCCTAACAGAATCACTGTAAACAGACATCATTATTCCCAATTAACACAGGGAAATCGACCTGTAAGTGGTTAGTGATCTGCTTAAGTTTCCACTGCTTGTGAATGACCCTGGAAGTTCCATTTATCTGTTGATTATAGCTAAGTTTCAATCAGTAAAATCTCTATTTCAATATACACAGAACATATGCATGTCAACATTTCATTAATAAGTCTATTTATAATTTAGTTCCTAATAATTTTTAATCTCTCAAAATCTCTCTCTGGAATCCAGTGTTTCTATACAATTCTCTAGGCTGTCATATGAGAGAATATATATATATTTATTTAACTTGGAAGCATGTTAATTTTTAAGTGATTTCTTCCCAACTTGGAAATTTGAGATATTGCTTATTGCATAAGTGTTAGATAATACAATAAACTGTGTTGGGATAGGATTTTTAGCAATAGTACACCATTTGTTTTTCATTTTATTTTGGAAAACTTTGGGCTGGAACTTTGGGCTGGAGTGTCTCCATTAATATTGCATTATATGTAGTCTATTTTGAAATCTCTACTAGTGCGTTCTCACAAGTAATAAGTAAGCTTTGAGATATTAGTTATTTTTATTTTTTCTGAATGAGCAAATAATCCTATGTAGAGCAAAACATTTAAAATCCTTGTGTGGATATTGTCCTGATATGGGAAGTGGGTCGATAGTCATATATCATCTACCATCATAGATTGGCAATAATTGTCTTTTCCTCAAAAACTCTTGATATTCAAGTTTCAGGCATCATGTAATTAACGGAAATAACACAGCCTGACACCTTCCTCTTTCTACCCTGAATGCTTTATCAAGGTGGCTGAAGCTATAGATTTTTAATACTAGTTTGTAATTTCTAGAAGGGTTAGAAAAAATCATAGAGGTTCATCTTTGATTCAATAAGCTTAGTCAGTCCTTAACTCCCATATCTTCCAACACATATATATGTTATGCCTAAGTTTGCATAAAAACAATGCAAGAAAAATGCAAACTCTTTGTAGAGCATTTCTATAATGATGAATTAGTTTTATCTACACTATAAGTCAAATAAAGCATGACTGAGTTCTAGGAACATTAAAATTTGTTAAATAATAAAATACATCTCTAGTCATGATATAAAAATACAAATTAATATGGAGAACACTTCTGAAAACTAAATTTTATTGAATGGAAGAGACTTAAAATTTCCAAAATCTATTGTTATAATATATCTTTTATAATTTGGATGTGTTATCTCACCAACTCTTGATTGGCTTCACATACTTATTTCTATTACTAAAACTAATCAGAGTCTTATACTTACAATGTTTCTAAAAATTGGATCATTACCTTCTGTTTCTCAGGAGTGCATTAAATTAATTGAGATCTAATTTCAAGTATCTACTGAATAAAATTATTTTTCCAAGCAAATGGAAAGAATAAAATCAAAGGTTTATAAAGAAAATGCTCCTGAATTACACACCTTTTAACTGATTCTTAGGAAAACCAACTTCCTTTTGCAGTTGCATGTGAACAGGGGAGCATTTAGGAGGAATCATTAGCAATCAGCTTGGGATTCCCAAGACAAGGGTGAGTACAAAATACATTAATAGAACTCAGCTTAACTCCTTATTTTTATAAGTACTAACTGTATTTCTCTTTTGAAAGACACTGAAAATAAAAACTTTAAAACTTGAAGAAGCAGTTGTGGAAAATATTGAAGGTGTGTACATTTTATTTGTAGATTTTACTTAATACCATCATTAAGTAGAGGTAAATTTAAGGTCTATTGACTAAAAAGCGAGGGAGAGACACAATATATGTTATATCTCATGGGATAAGACACTATCAGCAACTAAAATAGATGGAGTTCTGTAGATTGCCACAACATGAATGCATATAGAGGATAAAATATTTAATATAACAAGTCAGATGTAGAAAGACAGTGTCTGATTTAGTGATTTTCATAGAGAAATTTAACTACTAAGACTCTAATAGTCACACTTTGCAAAGGGAAGGGGGTAGGCGGACTGGAGAAGTGGAAGTGGAACAAAGGGCTGGTGCATGGTGGTGAACAAAATTAATATTCAAATTATGTAGTACTTATAAGTGCATTTCTGTGATACATATAGGAAACTAATCTAATGGTGTACAGTGCTCCTTCAATAAAAAAAGGGTATGGAGTGATAGTACAGCTAATCTTGCAACTTCCATGTGGCCAGACCAAATTTGATCCCCCCCAAATCACAAATGGTTCTCAAGGCACCACCAGAGTGTTCCTTAAGCAAGAGCAAGGAGCAATTCCTGAGCATATATGGGGGCTAAAATAAAAATAATTAGGATTGCTTCTTTAAAAACAAAGTAAAGTTAAGTTTTTAGATTTTTATAATGTGATAAGATTATAAATATATTATCTAGTTGCATTCTAAATGGAATTATAAAATGTTTGCATTTTAATATTTATTAAATATTCCTAATGTCACAATTATAGTTACAAAGGTAACTCTCTTTTTCTTTCTCTCTCTTTGAAGTTCACCCACATTTTTGCAGCATTTGACTAGAGAAAAATTCATTCCAGCTTACTTGGAATCTATGGTGTTGTACAGTTGAAGGATAGTATATTCAATCTTGCCTTCCATGTGGCTGGAAGCAATGCAATGGGTACTGAAATATTAGTATAAAATTGCTTGTCTTGTATACATGCTATTGTGTCTCTTAGGTCAAGATATATAGGGAAAGAAATGTGGTCAGATGGTCAGCTTTAGACTTAAACTTTGAGTCAAGTGTAGATAGAAATTATTTCAACCTTGGAATCATTTGATAGAGTCATCAAATAAATCACTTTATCTAAAAACATTTTAAATGACAGTTGAAATGACCAGGTTGAAAGTTTCTGACAGCTGAGATCCTCCCTTTTTGGAAGTGTTGTTTGCACAAATATCTCAGAAGCTGAGATCTCCATCTCCTGATTCAATGTGACCATAACCTTCTATGTGAATGAGAAGTATTATTAAATTGATTTATTGTCCCAAGCCTATATTTTATTGTCCTATATTTTAAATAAGCCTATATTGTCTTATATTTTAAATGAATTTAATCTAGGACATCTTAACACTCCTTTTAAGCTCTTTGAAAATGGAACTGTGGGAAGTCAAGAAGAGTCTTGTCTTAAGTAAGTCTACTTGACTGTTCATGAGAATTCATAGATATAATTTAGTCCATCTTTTAAAATGTATGTGCCTCTGAAAAATGAAGTGCACAAGCAAGTGTAGAACTTAAAACTGCAAATTCATTGCATTCCCTTCTCCAAATTGTTCTATCTACCACATATAACTTAGATCACCCTGTTTATCTTTCTTCCGGCTTCTTTATTATATTTTATAGGACATATGCCTAGATAACCTAGACCTCAAGATTAGAGATTTTATAAAATGAATATAATACTGTTTGCTTCTTCAGTGAACTTGAATCTATAATGGCAGTAGAGGTCATCCTCATAAAAATATGCCTATTTTGCATAGTAAAGAAAAAAACAGTGCTGTGAAACTTCAAAATAATGAAAATCACTTTCAAATTGCATTTGTCCTAAAAGAATCAATATTTCCACAACTGCTTCTTTTTGGTGGCCCTTTATTTGTTTTCAATAATTGTCCTTTGAGCAAAATACTAAGCATGAAGTACTAACAGTGTCGTATCCTTTCTTTACCAAATAGAAATTCTGCAAAAGGTTCACAGTACAGCTACATTTTTTGAGATGAGAATATTTACTTCTTGAAAGACTTTTGCCATTATAACTTCTGGTTTCTGCTTCCAAATTAGCACAAGTAAGTATTTAAGAAATTCATAAATGAGTCCAGACAATGTAGACAAAATCTCTGACAGCAGGAATGGTCCCCCCGAGGAAGAAAATACAAAGGAAACCATTTTTAGAAAGCAAATTGAATTTGGAAAATGGGAGGTCAGATGGATGTGGCTGGATAGGAACAACTGTTGTGTAATTGGATCCAACCTTGATGAGACAATTTACAACAAAATGATCCAGTATTCTCGGAACCTAATGACCACACATTAGGAGTGAATGGTTCTCTTACAACTAAAAATTCTATGAAAGAAAGTGAAAAAGGGTCCAAAGGAAGTTAATTGCATAACGAAGTTTAACTTTAGCAATATGGGTGAAAAAAATTCCTGATGTATCAGTGCAATATTCTTTTTTTTGGTACAGATGCTCCTTTCTGTAGGATAGCTTTAAAATGATTTGCTATCTGATGTATTAGCCTTTCACATTTAATATTTTAATAAGGATTCAGCTAGCCATAGCCTATTATATAATTAATAAAAGTCAGAGGTTTTGGCCACATTTGGTGGTTCTCATGTCTAGCTGATATCTTTGAAGCTCCATAAATAGAGATCTCAATTAGCAGAATTCAGGTAAGCATGTGGAGATGAATTCAAGGGTGGAATCAGAGAGTGCCATGTGGGAGAGTACCTAAACCTGTATGCTGTCTTTCCCCCAAAAAGAAATGATAAATGCTTCAAATTTTTATACAGAAACAGACATGGGGCAGAGCTGCTACTTACTCTCCCTGTGCCCAGCCGCTCTGAGCGCCCAGGAGAGATGGCGGGTTCTAGCCCTGGCCCACCACCCCCCAGCAAAGCGTTGCAACTTAAGCCAGGTGACCCCCACTCCATGGGGCCTCCACCACATCAGACTTCTCTCTTAGTTCAGAACTCCACCCAACAGACCAGCCTATCACAGCCGGCTCGCTTGGCTGCAAGCGGCCATACGGTTGCATCAATATATGCTTGACTTAGAGATGACTACAAGGTAGCACGGCAGAGCCTGGCAAGCTACCCATGTAGTATTTGATATGCCAAATTCCAGTAACCATTATAGACCTCATTCGAATGGATTGAGGCTCTATGTTCCTGGAGCAAGCAGATAACCCCTTAGGCTCTACTAGCATGAACCCAGGACATATAGAGATATTTACTGGGGCCCGGCTCGAGCCATTGATGATGAACGGGAAGACAGTGATACAAATTTTTATACAGGGGCTATGGTGTCACATAGAAACCTTTGTGATGTTATATAATAATAATAAGTATGAATATAAGAGGAGTGATAGCACAAGGAAATACCATGAACAAAACTAGGGGGAGAAAATGAAAATGATTTTTTAAAATATAATTCAAATAACATCGATTTACCATAATTACCGCAATTTAGAACTAGAATTAGATACTTTGAATATAAAGTAGACTAATGATTAAAAGCAAAGAGCACACTTGAATAACCCATTGAGTTTGTATTCAAGTTTTATTATGTGATCCAACTGATTTTCATGGTGTTATTTTCCTATTATTTCTAGTTTCTAAATAATTTGTTATAAAGCAAGACATTTGACACATTTTAAGGTTTTATGGTATCTCATTTGGTCAATGTTGATTCAAATTATTTCAATAAAATTGTTATTTTCTATCATAATTATTTTGTAAATAGATTTGTATTTCCATCATAGCTCTTAATATTTATTGAATTTACAAGGATTCTTCAGGATATTTTGCCAAATGTTGATAACTACTGCTTACTATTGACTTAAAAGTCATAAAGTAATGTGGAGAAATTAATTGAAGGAGTTACTAACTATATAATTAATAAGGTTTTCTACTTACATTGTTAACTCTATAAAACATATTTAATCTTCCGTTGATAATGTATGAATTAAAATTTTTATTATACTAGGACTGGCAGATTGCTTTCTATTTTTTGTTCAATGGCCTGTGTGGATTTTTAATTGTATCCTATATACTCCCTTTACAGTAAAATGTTATCATAAGTTAGCCTAATTTGTTATTTTCATTGAAGTACACACCATTGTGTGTGTGTCTTGCATGCGTGTATGTGTGTTTGTATAAAGCCACAGCTGTTTTAATTACTACTGCCTTGTAGTACAGTTTGAAGTTGGGTAAGGTGATGCCTCCCATCTTCTTTTTCCAAGGATTGCTTTAGCTATCCTTGGGGGTTTATTGTTCCATACAAATTTCAGGGGTGTTTGGTCAATTTCTTTGAAGAATGTCATGGGTATCCTTATAGGGGACTGCATTGAATCTGTACAGAGCTCTAGGGAGTATTACCATTTTGACAATGTTGATTCTCCCCATCCATGAGCAGGGAATGTGTTTCCATTTCCTTGTGTCCTCTTTTATCTCTTGGAGCAGTGTCTTGTAGTTTTCTTTGTACAGGTCCTTTACACACTTAGGTAAGTTGATTCCTAGGTATTTGATTTTCTGTGGCACAATTGTGAATGGAATTGTTTCCTTAATATCCCTTTCTTCTCTTTACGTTATTTGTATATAGGAAAGCCACTGACTTTTGGGTGTTGATTTTGTATCCTGCCACTCTACTATAGGCGTCTATTGTTTCTAGGAGTTTTTTGGTAGAGAGTTTAGGGTTCTCTAGGTATAATATCATGTCATCTGCAAATAATGATAAGCTTGACTTCTTCCTTGCCTATCTGGATGCCCTTGATGTCCTTTTCTTCTCTGATTGCTATGGCAAAGTACTTCCAGTACTATATTGAATAAAAGAGGGTGAGAGTGGGCAACCTTGTCTTGTCCCTGATCTCAGGGGAAGGCTTTCAACTTTTCCCCATTTAGAATGATGCTTGCTGTGGGCTTTTGGTAGATGGCTGTAACTATCTTGAGGAAGGTCCCTTCAATTCCCATTTTCTGGAGGGTTTTAATCATGAGCGGGTGCTGGATCTTGTCAAATGCTTTCTCTGCGTCTATTGATAGGATCATATGGTTTTTATTTTTTCTCTTATTGATATGATGTATTATGTTGATTGACTTGCGATGGTATTGGAATGAAAAACAGACCTGTGGACCTATGGAATAGGAGTTGAGTATCCTGACACCCAACCTTAGACACATGATCATTTAATCTTTGATAAAGGTGCAAGAGAGTCTAAAATGGAGTAAGGAAAGCCTCTTCAATAAGTGGTGTTGGGGAAAACTGGGCAGCGACATGTAAAAAAATGAATTTGGACCTGTGTCTAACACCATGCACAAAAATCAGATCAAAATGGATTAAAGATCTCAATATCAGACTTGAATCCATAAAGTACATTGAAGAAAATATAGGAAAAAACCCTCCCACGACATTGAAGCTAAAAGGCATCTTCAAAGGTGAAACATCACTAACAAAGCAACTAGAAGAAAAGATAAACATATGGGACTACATGAAACTAAAAGCTTCTGCACCTCAAAGAAACAGTGACTAAGATACAAAAGCAGTCCACAGAATGGGAAAGAATATTCACCCAATACCCATCTGATAAGGGGTTAATATCCAGGATATATCAGGCACTGGTAGAACTTTACAAGAAGAAAACAAACAACCCCATCAAAAAATGGGGGAGAAGAAATGAACAGAAACTTCAGCAAGGAAGAAATTCGAATGGCCAAAAAACATATGAAAAAATGCTCATCATCACTAATCATCAGAGAGATGCAAATCAAAACAACAATGAGATACCACTTTACACCACAGAGACTGGCACATATTCAAAGAGCAAGAACAACAAGTGCTGGCGTGGATGTGGGGAAAAGGGACACTCATCCATTGTTGGGTGGGAATGCCGGCTGGTACAGCCTTTCTGGAAAACAATATGGACTTTCCTCCAAAGACTAGAAATTGAACTCCCATTTGACCCAGCCATACCACTCCTGGGAATCTACTCTGGGAAACCAAAAATACGCGAGCGGAAACACCATCCCTACTTTTATGTTCATAGCAGCATTATTCACAATAGCCAGAATCTGGAAGCAACCAGAGTGCCCGAAAATCGATGACTGGATAAAGAAGCTTTGGTACATCTACACAATGGAATACTATGCAGCTGTTAGGAAAAATGAAGTTATAAAATTTGCCTATAAATGGATGGACATGGAGAAGATTATGTTGAGGCGAAATTAGCCAGAAGGAGAGAACAGTTACAGAATGACTGCATTTATCTGCATGGCATAAATATATATGTACATATTATGATACCAATATCCAAGGTCAAGTGAAACATATATCAGGAGGTCTTGTCAAGGTGGAAATTATCACAAGCGTGTGGGTGTCAGAGGTTAGGTAAGACAGAAAATGGAA
>JAJIBD010024695.1:0-28668 GCA_021461705.1 Cryptotis parvus | reverse complement strand
GCTTCCCCTTTCACCCTTAGAGCTTAATGTACTTTTCCTTCACACCATTTAATATTAATGACAGGGTTATTTAGGCCCTAAAATGGTAATTTTTCATGAGTAGGCCTGCCTGGTTGGGGGAGGGGGTTGTTGGGTTGCTGCCTTCTTTCAATTCTATGGAAACCAATTACATGATTATATCTTTTATAATAATCAAGTATTCCATTTATAGGTATAATTCATAGATTCATTTTTCCTGACAGATGTTAAGTACTCTTTGTAAAGATGAACAACTGTTTCTAAATACAATCATCTATTCTCAGGCACTCTGGTTGTTTCCACATTCTGACTATTGGAGAGGATCATACTGAGTGAAATTAGCCAGGGGAAAAGGACAGATATAGAATTACTGCATTTATTTGAGGGTTTTGCAAATATTTTGAATGCCCTCTTTGTCTAGGGCTTCAATGACCACCTTGGTCTCAAGAGAATCAAGGATTTCTTTAAATCAATGAAGATAAGACAGAGTGGCAACTTGTACTCCCTAAAAACCTTAATGAGCTTGGTAACCATGTGGATATGGTCAAATGTGCTAAATCTTTTTCAGAAGCCAACTTGCTCACATGGTTGTCTTTCATCTAATGTTATGCCAATCCTGTTCAGGATGACTCAAGTGAACACCTTGTAGATGATGGGTGACAGGAAGATAGGGCGTTAGCTGCCAATGTTGTGAATGTCTCCTTCCTGAACAGTAGAACTGTCCTACTGGTTTTCCATTGCGAGGGCACCATGAATTCAGACAGGTACATGTGAAGAACCGAGCCAGTGTATGGATGAGTACTGAAGGCAGATTCTTCAGGTGTTCTGGTCTGACTCTGTCTGGGCCTGGTGCTATTGTTCTTTACCCGACAAAATGGCATGTCGGGTTTCAGAAGGGAGAATGTTGGGAATGACATCCATCCCACAGAATTTGGTATGTGGGCAGGTGGACATGGCTATCAAAGAGATCTGAGTAGAAGTCATGGATAATCTTCTCCATTGTCTTTCTGGAAGATGAGAGAGATCCATCAGGTCTTCGGAGGGCAGTCACCTTGGTCTTATAGTTGGCGAAGGATAGGTAGGCATTGTAAATGCTTTTCCTGGCTTCGTGAGCTCCTTTATGAGATCCTTCATGCAGTGTATTACAGATTTACCAGCAGGATCCACCATTCAACAAGGAAGTGATCATTGATGTCAAAAGAGGGGTTTGTCAAGGTGATACCAATTCACCAAAACTCTTCAGTGCCACCCTCGAGAACTTCATGCGACAGTTAGAATGGGAAGGAATGGGAGTGAAGATAGACAATGACTACACCACTTCCACTTTGCTGATGACATCATTCTAATAACTGCAAAAATTAGCCAAGTGGCACAAATACTGGCTGATTTTGACCGAGAGTGTGGAAAGATAGGTCTACAGGTGCATCTCAACAAAATTATGTTCATGAGAAATGAACTAGTTCCAGAAGCTCCATTCATTCTCAGAGAACAAATATCTCTGAATGCAGCAGATATGTGTACCTAGGTCAAGAAGTCAACATGATCAACAAACTAAAACCTGAGGTGGGCAGGAGGAAGAGAGCGGCATGGGATGCCTTCAAGAGCATTGATAAATAGCTAAAAGGACAAAGAACCTCTAGCTCTGGGCACATCTTTTTGACTCACCATTCTCCCTGCATTAATATAAAACTCATAGACCTGGGCCCAATGAAATCAGGATAAGATTACTATTCAGGTCTTCCAGAAGAGGAAGCAAAAGAGATATGCTTAGAATATCACCCCTCACTCAAGTGAGAGAAGGAATCCTGAGTTCTGACATCCGATGATATTCCAGAGACACAGTCTCGTTTGCCAAGGCATCGCACATGAAATGAGCTGGCCAGTGTCGGGAACCCCGCTGGGGTCCCTGAGAGTGCCGGGAAACAAGTTCCCTTCTACCTCCGGGCCGGCAGGGAATGGATAAAAACTCAGGAATCTGATGCTGTTTTAAAAGGGCTTTACTAACACAGGTTCCGATATACAATCCAAGAGCAGGGAAGGCTGCTGGACTCTGGGTTCAAAACTAGACCCAAGCCACGTGTTGGCCAAGGACACAACCACCACGTGTTGAGGCCCAACAGAGAATGGAGATGACGGAGAAGCAAAACGCCAAGGGAAGCCAAAATGGCAAAGGGGGAAAAGAGAGAAAGGCTTTTTTTCTTCTTGCAGCTTATTTTATAACTAAAAAATCCCCAAACTCCCAAGCCCAGCCCACTCTGGGCTGGGCTATCTAGAGATGAAAACAGGAAAATAGCTCTATAGAAATATAGCCACTTCAGGTGACCATCTGGCTGTTTACAAGGACCCAGAGATCATTAAAAGCCTCCTAGCAGAGCTGGGAGGAGCTATAAGCTAAATGTAACTTCCCCTGGCAGGAAGGGTGAAATGCCCTCAGGTAATTTCTTCCAGCATCTCACCTAATCTCTTGAGTCAAGATCTGCCTGGAAATGCCTTTATAGGGTAGAGAAGGGGGTTTCTGAGATGGCATGTGTCTGCACCAAAGACTAATACTAATGCCAGTTAAATATTTCTCCAAACCTTCACAAGAGTCTCGTCTACTTCACGGTAGTTTTGTCTTTTAGTTGCCTTTGAGTTATCAGGGATCCATGCTTGCTTGCAGGCAAACAGTATTTCTCTCTGGGCTAATTACTTAGAGATCCAACATGGCCAGGCAACTATGCTGGTAAGATCTAGCTAGTCCCACAATGATTGTGGTAGCATGAGAGAATATTTATACTGGCCAGTATAGAATACATGGTCAGATAAGACTGCCACATTTAGACTGCCCCCTATCTATGAAGTGATCTGCAGGAGGCAATCCAGGGTAGATGCAGAGCAGTAGGCTTTTAGGTGTCCTGCAACAGACATGTAATGCAATTTGGAGATGATTGCTGGACTACAGCTATTACTGACTGAATCCCACGGGACATCAAATGATCACATGGCCTCCTACCTACAAGATTGTCAGACTTCTTCGTCAAAACCCTGAATGAATGGTATGAGGCTTTTGATATTCCTGAGGCTGACAGATGCCATTGGACTACACTGGCATGAGATAGCGTCAAATGGAAATGTTATTGGTGCCTGCTCGAGTAAATCGATGAATAACAGGATGTCAAGTGATCAAGTGATATAAATATAAAAGATTATGATACCAGTATCCAAGACCAGGCAAAACATGGATCAGAAGTTTTTATTAGTGTGCGAAATCTACTACAAGTGTGTCAGAGTAAGATGGATGTAAGACACAAAAGGGGAAAAGTGCTAATAATTGTTTAGAAATGATAATGACGGGGTAGGAGCGATAGTCAAGCGGGCATTTGCCTTGCACACGGCCAGCCCATGCCAGCCTGGGTTTGATCCCTGGCATCCCATATGGTCCCTTGAGCACTGCTAGGAGTAATTCCTGAGTGCAGAACAAGGAGAAACCCCTGAGCATCGCTGTGTGTGATCCAAAAGAGCAAAAATAAAAAAAAAAAAAAAGTAAAAAAATGATAATGCCAGCCGAGACCTGAGCATTAAATATGGGCAAGGGGATGTACAGGATAAACTGTCAATGTATGTATGCAACTCTCAATGTGTATTTGAACAATGAAAGAGAGAGATTGAAAGAAAAGAAAAAGGAAGAGCAAGCAGAAAAAGCAGCAGAAAAAAGACAAAGAAAAAGGAAAGGGAGAAGACAAGAAGGAGAAGAAGAAGAAAAAGAGTTGAAGAAGAGATGAAGTAAGAAGAAAGAAAAAGAAGGAAGGAGAAGATGCAGAAGAAGAGAAGGAAGAGAATAAAATAAAAAGGAGAATGAGAAGAAGCAGATGAAGGAAAAGAATAAAAGAAAAAGGATAATTGGAAGAAGCAGAAGAGGAAGACCAAGAAGAAAAATGAAAGAAAGAAAGCAAGAAAAGAAAGCAAGAAAGAAAGCAAGAAAGCAAGCAAGCAAGAAAGCAAAGCAAGAAAGAGAAGAAAGAAAGAAAGAAAGAAAGAGAGAGAGAGAGAGAAAGAAAGAAAGAAAGAAAGAAAGAAAGAAAGAAAGAAAGAAAGAAAGAAAGAAAGAAAGAAAGAAAGAAAGAAAGAAAGAAAGAAAGAAAAGAAAGAAAGAAAGAAAGAAAGAAAGAAAAGAATGGAGGGAGGGAGGGGGAGGAAAAAAGCAAGGAAGGAGGAAGGAAGGAAGGAAGGACGGAAGCAAGGAAGGAGGAAGGAAAGAAGAAGGAGATACAAAGGAAAAGAATAATAGAAAACGAAGCATGGGCAGAAGGAATAGATGAAGGAGGAGGACGAGGAGGAGGAAGAGGAGGAGGCAGTGGATGAAAACCACATAAAGTGACTGCCAGGGGAAGGAAATGAGGGGATATTGGTGGTTGAAAATGGGGACTGTTGTAGGGTTCAGTGCAAGAACACTGTATGCCTTAAACTGAAACATGAACATTTTGTAATTGTACATCTCACAGTAATATAAATTTTTGTTATACCTTAAAAAAGTAATTCACAAATTATACTTGATGGTAAATAATTTTCAATATAAGCATTTACTTGTCCACTCAATGTTTATATTGAAATATTGCTGATTTTTGCAAACAATCTCACACTCTCTCTATCTCTCTGACACATTTTCCTTTTGGCATCTTGCTTTGCAATACTATTAGTGAAAGTGTATCACTCTACCTCCTTTTCGTCAGTTTGTGTTCATTGACATTATTGTCACTTTATCTTTTTTAACTTCATTCCCCTCCTGCCTGGTTTCAATCATCCTAACTGGATCCATCCTCTTGGCCGTCCTTTCTACTGTGGTGGGATATTATTCACAGACTATGATATTTGTTTATTCATATCCTTGATATCCCACAAGTGAGTTCCTTATCCTTCACACTCATTTCAATTGTCTGGGCAGAGAAGTATATTCACTATCTTTTAACATTGGTGATGGGAAATGTGCTAGAACACTAAATGACACTGAATCTTGAAAAGACTTGTAATTGTATTTCTCATGGTAGTATAATATTAAAAAAAAGAAAAGTGCATTCCATTATTTCCATCAAAGGTTTTTTATGCAGTCATATAGTATTGGATATTTAGGTTATTGTGAACTCGAGTTGAAATATGTTTTCTGAGTAAGGTTTCTCCCCTTGGGATAGAGTAGAATTAAAAGTTCTAGATCAACTAAAAGCCAATTCTTGGGGACAAGAGTAATCCAATCTCTAACATATGATATGACCCTCCAATAAAGTCAAATGTGAACCTGAGCACATATCCAGGAGTAAAACCCTGATCACATGACATATGGCACAAAAACTAAGAACTCAACTCTGAATTTTTTAGGGCATATTGAATTTTTGTCCTCTGAATTTTTGTCCATATTGCTTACCAAAAAACATTGGGATAGTAAACTTTATCACTTCTCTTGTCACGGGTCTGTCTGTTGTTCATCAATTTCTTCCAGCGGGCACCAGTCATATCTCCATATGTCCTGTCGTGTGCTACTGAAGCTCAAGGGCATCTGCTGGCTCCAGAAACACGAAAAGCCTCAAACCATTCATTCAGGTCATTGGAATGAGGTCTATAATTTTTACTGGTTTTTGGCACATTTCATCAGTAAATGCTCCAGATGAGAGCTTTCTACTGATAGTATACCACCTACAAGGCAGAGCCTGTTAAGCTACCCCTGTTTTATTTGTTATGCCAAAACTAGTAACAATTATGGACCTCGGTTCCATGAGCTGAAGAATGTTCCTGGAGCAAGCAGATGCCCTTGAGCTACACTTGCTTGTGACAGGATGTATGGAGATGTTACTGGTGCCCCTCAAGCAAATCAATGAACAATGGGAAGACAGTGAGACAGTGAGACAGTGATTTTGGCACATTTTAATACAACATGGGTAGCTTGCCAGGCTCTACCGAGTAAACATTACTACCAGTATTTAATGAGGGCCCCTTTTTTCCAAATATCCTAGCAAAACTGATGAGTTTTTTCTTTGTGAATGTGCCAGTATCACTGTTGTTCCAACTTATATTTCCTGTACAATAAGTGATAAAGCATTTTTCATACACCTTTTAGTCATTTGTTTGTGAAAGGGTTGGCCACCTAATGGGGTGACCAACTGGGAGCCTCAGAACGCCGCACCTATCAATCTGTAATACCTAACAACTGCCTGGGCCATGCAACAAAAAAGGCTGCTGCAGTAGAAAACGGCTTCAGTCCCAAAAGAAATGTGGTCACTCTCTGCTCCACCCAAAAAAAAAAAAAAAAAGGCCCGAGGTCACCTGTAGCTCATCATGAAACCAAGCTAATCTTCATGTTATGGCAAAGCCTGGGGTAGCCCTGACATAACAGGTAAAAACATTTTCCCCTGCTCTGCCTTAGCCAATCCCCAGGACTTCTTGGTAGCAACAGGGTTCCCTAAGTGGAAAGTTCTCCAGTCTTGCTGTGTTTATGCAAAAAGAAGCAGTCAGGTTTATTAAGTCATTTAATAAATTTAAAGTAAAGGTGAAAAAAAAAACACATTTCTTTAACTTTTGTAAAAATAAGATTCTAAAGCTACGAAAAGGTAATTAAATAAATGTATCCAAATAGGCTTGATTTAAAGGTAACTCCTTGGCTAATCCAGGTAAACCAGGAACATGAGCTTTTTAAGAGCTGACAAAATGCAAATTTAAGAGCTGACACGCTCTTAAATTTGCAAATAGGCCAAGGGTTTTCAAGTTAACATCCAAATTAGTTGGATGTTTATTCTTAGTTCTATAAGTACACAGTCATTTAAAGAGTCTAAGATTCATAAGAATTTTAAAAACTTGTAATTTTTGAGCCAGATCATGGTACCAATACCTCATTCAGTAACATTAGGAAATAACAATTGTCCATGGAATGGGAAAAAAACAGGGCAGTCTAAAATAACCCAAAACTGTGTTTTATGTGTCATACATCTTAAAAATCAATAATTTAACTGTGCAAATGTTCAGGTAATCAGCGTATAGTCATCTATTGGTTCTAACACATTCAGTAAAAGGGGCAAGGCTTTTCTATGTTGTACAAAAAGGCAGAAAGGTGGCTTGGTATTTCTATAAAAAAAATCTGAACACAAAATGTTTGCTTCAATTTGTGTTACCTTAACACTGTGTTTTCTAAAACAACAAAGTATTCTGCCCTCACTGGGGCAAAGAGGAACTTTTTACTCCTCCAGGCCTAATCATTTCTAAGTAATGTTCTTAACCTAATTGGTCTAATCTTCTCTTGCAAATAATAATAACTTCAAAAAATCTAATCGATTCATTGCATGGGCCCCATTTAAATTAAGGTGGTAAAAAAATTTCACCCCTTTCACAGGCAGGGTCTACAGTCCCTTTGTCAACATAAAGTAGCTCCAAAATATAAACCCTCAACCATTTTCCCTTAAAAACATAAGGTGGTAAAATCTCTTTAAAAATATGACTTTTTTTAATTAAATATTTTATTTAATTTAATAAAATATCAATAAATGTTTTATTTAGAGGTGACTACAACAGTATGCCACCCGCACGGCAAGCCTGGCAAGGTGCTCGTGTAGTAATGATATGCCAATTACCAGTAACATTTATATTTGGTCATTCCTGTGACCTAATATAATTGTTTGAGGCTCTTTATGTTCCTGGAGCAAGCGGATGCCTTTGGGTTCTCCTAGCGTGAGACAGGACATATGGAGATATTACTAGCGCCCGCTCTAGCAAATAGATGATTAACGGGAAGATAGTGATAGTGAGATATTTTATTATACCACTGTGCGATATACAATTACAATGTTGTTCTTGTTTGAAGAAAAAAAAAAAGAAAGACCAAAAAAGTTTATAAAAAATTTTTTTTAAACATAGAAAATATTGAAAATAACTTTCCCCTGCAATGTTAATATTTGAAACAAATATTTAATTTGCTTTTATGTTTGGAAAAAGGCAAACAAATGTTATACTGATTCACTGTTTCCCAATGTCAGTTATGGTTCTCTTTTGTTATAACAACTTTTTAAGAAATTTGTTTATTGCAAATCTGGCCTTACTCATTTATATTTATGACATAATTTTATTTTAGTTATGTTTATTCTTCTATGTATTTATTTAGTTAATTTTTATCCCACCACCACTGGAATTCTCATTAAAATTAAGTTTATATTTAAAAAAAATATAATGTAAATAAATAAACAAAAAAGGGCTGCACAGCAGTAAAGTTCCTAGGGAGTAATAAAGCTATGCAGCCTTAAGACCCTTACCTAAAACTAGCCCAGAACAAAAATAACTGAAGCCCCCTCCAAAAGATCCTACAAAAAATATAAGTGCAACAGCAACTGTCAAGTGCTTCAATGCCTAAAAATAACAAATGTTAGAACCCTGCTGCCACTCCTGACCTAAGCCTGTTCCTGAAAAGCCTTGCCTGTCTGTGGGGCTACTCTAGAAAACCTGCTGGAAACTAAAACTTGCTTTCAAAAAAACATAAACTGTAAATTCCCAATTTAAGAAAAATTGCGGGAACGTCTATGTTTGGGCTCAGTAAAAAACAAACTCCTAATCTGTTGGTGGCCTGGGAGGGTCCCTGGTTTGCCCTCACCTCTGGTCATCTGGTCTTACCTCATGCTTGTTTTCTTCCATAATAACAGGAAAGACTTAGTCGCCTTTACGTGTTTCCTATCCCAAGTATATGCATGTTCAGGTAAAGGGAAAAGCCAACAATTATGGCTCTCCAGGTGGTCAGGAGTCCCAGTACTCATTCAGATAGCTGTCAGTCTGGAAATAGAAACTGCAGCCTTAGGGGCAGCTGCCATGGTAAAAACAAATCAAAATTCAAAGCAAATGGGTAAAGTAGTTAAAACTGACTTGGCAACTCTGAAGTCTAATGTAAGACATTTAAAGCACTCTTGGACTCCCTGGCAAAGGTAACATAAATCCTTTTTAGCCAGTCCCCTGGCTTACTAGCCTTGTCACCGATGGCATTGGGCCTCTCTGCCTAGTGGTTGTTGTTATGCTGATTCTCGGGCCTTGCATTTTAAATACGTTACTTGCTTTTGTTTCTCCTAAAAATTAAAAATGTCAAATTACTCATAATTAAACAGCAATATAAGGACTTAAATAACTCAAAGGGTCTCTAGGATTAGAGACCTTCCATAAGAAAATGGGGGAATGAAAGGGGAAGCCTGAGACCAGACCGCAAAGAGTTAACAGGAGCACACTAAAATAGTGGATGGGCTCTGTGAGTAGGCCAGATAAAGCCTAAGGCCTCCCAACCAGATGTCAAGGGAGGAACCCTAACTATAATCTTGAGTAACATCCTGATATGGTGTGCACCCTGCACCTGGAAAAACCGCAAGCTTGTTGTACTGTAAAAGTTTCTTTTGTCCCAGAGTGCTGTAAAAATTGTACTATGCCTCAGTTCCGGGCTCTTAGCCTCTAGCCTGCCATCGGTTATGCTGAGAGCCCCAGCATGCTTGGAAAATAAAATAAAACCATAAGCCCGGTTCCTCAGAGTTTTCCTTGATAGGCGCGGCGTTCTGAGGCTCCCAGTCTGTCACCCCAACGGGTGGCCAACCCTTTCAGTTTGCCTTTTTGGGAAGTGCCTAAATCTCTTTCCCCAAACACATTTTTGTGTTGTTGCTTAGGATTTCTGTAAGTTCTACCAGTATTTAAAATATCTGATATCAATTCTTTTTAAATACGTGGTGGGCAAATATTTTCTCCCAATCTGTATAGTACATTTTAATTTAGTGTCAATATTTATTTTGTGATGCAGATGATTATTAATTTTTATAGTCCTATTTGTTTATCTTTGCCTCAATTTTCTAGGTAAATGACATTGAACAATTTATATATCTCCAGATTAAATGGCATGAAGTTTTCTTCTAATGTTTTCCTTGATATATGTAATCAATTCAGAGCTGATAGCAATGCCTTTCTTCTATTTTGATTTTATTTTAATACAACGTGTTAGAATGAAAATTTTTGTATATGACCAACCAGTTTTTCACAAAACTATTTACTAAGAGACTGTTCATGAGATCTGATTCATTTTATACTTCTGCATCTTTCTTGAAGACTAGTTGTTCATATAAATAAGGATTTATCTCTGGACTCTAGGTTCTATTTTATTGGCATTATTCCAATAGTATGTCCTTATTCCAGTCTCAGACTATATTGATCACTACAGATTTACAGCATATTTTAAAGCTTCTTTCCTCTAGTTACTTTGACTATTTGAGGGAGGCATTAGTATTTCAACTTAATTTTAACAAAATTTTATCTATCTTTATAATGTGGCACAGTGAAACTATCATGCTGGATGAAATTAGTCAGATGGAAAAAACATATAGAATGACTACATTTATTAATGTGATATAAATATGTACCAGTGGGATTTGTTAATTGTGGGAAATGTTAACGCCAGGCTAGAACAGAAAATTGAGTCTAAACAAGGGGCAAGCGTTGTGTGTAAGGCAAGCCACAATGTGTAAGAAAAGAGAGAGGGAGGGAGAGAAAGAGAGAGAGAAGAAAAGGAAAATTGCCTGCAATAGAGGTAGGCTGGGGGAGCTGGGAGAGAATTTGAGGCCATCAGTGGTGGGAATTGGGCACTGGTGTAGGGGCGGATGCTTCGAACAATGTATGACTAAAACCCAATCACGAACGTTTTTGTAATTGTGTATCACATGGTGGTAGAATAAAAATTTAAAAAATATAAAAACTAATAAAAAGTGGGTCATATAAATATACTATAGGTCAAAGTAAATCTGGTAGTGTTGTCCTTGTATTTGGTACCTGAGTTCAATCACCAGCAGGCCATGTGATTCGTCCTAGCCCACCAGTAACAAACTCTAAGTGTAAAGCCAGCACTAACCTGCAGTACACACCTGGCGGTATGTATTGACAGGTGTGACACACACTAAAATACAAAAACAAAGAAAATGTGTCAATATTTGTATATAGACTGCATCTGTACAGTAATTTATGAAAGGTTGCAATTTTCACAATTTTATTCCCTCAATCCATATAACTGAATTTTTATAAAACTGAAAGAAGACATATTTCCATATGTCCTCTTTTCTTTAAGTTATGATTTATGATGTGTTGTTATGCCTTTCATCTCTTTTTTATGCTGATTTATAGGTACTTATTTTTCTGAGACACAACTGTAAATGGGGTTCCTTTTCTAAAAAAATCTCTCTCCTATTTCATTATTTATGTGTAGAAAACACATGGTTTACTATTTTTTTTATTGATCTTTTGGGTATTATGAAACGGTGACCCTTGTCATTTATGATATTTTTAACTTATCTAATAGTTTTGGCCAGCCTTGTGTTCTTAAGGTAATTGTTTACATATAAGATATTCTAGCCATTGAAACTGGGATTATATTTACCCTTACTGTTCTTAGCATGTCCTTGTAGATCAGCAGAAAGCTGAGTTCACTTTTCTGATCTATCCTGCCACTCAGTGGCACTTAATAGGTGTGTTCAGTACATTGATATTGAGTTAGAGAATTAAGATGAAAGAATTTAATGCTGCTATTTTGTAGATCTTGTTTATGGTTTGTGAGATTTACCTAGACTTTTTAAGAAAACTCTAAATTCTTTTTACGGACTTGTTTAACATTTGTTTATTTCCTGACCTGTTTCACTTGATCACTTGACTTCCCGTAGATCATCGATTACTCGAGCAGGCACCTGTAACATCTCTGTATGTCCTGTCACATGTGAGATAGCCCAAGGGCATCTTCCCATGCCAGGGACATAAAGAGCCTCAAACCATTCCATCAAGTCATGGGAATGAGGTCTATAATTGTTATTGGTATTTGGCATGTCAAATACGACACGGGTAGCTTGCCAGGCTCTGCCATGAGGATGTAAAACAATTAATTGTAAATAATATGAGCACTAGGGATTATGTCACTATGTCCAGGCTCTTTTCAAAATAGTAAAGAACTACTCACCAGACTGGTTTAAAGAATCTTTAAAATAACCAAGAACCAGAATTTTGGTTAAGAAAGTTGTTAGTGATGCATGTACATTTCTATTACTAATTTATTATCAAATAAGATGGCTACTTACCCAGAGAACCTAGAGTATCAGTCCAAAGAGCCCCTTGCCTAGTCACCATATTCATATTTCACTCATACCAAGCGCGAAAACATGCGAAATGAGACAATTTATCAATGAATCAAGTTTATTTCTCAAGCAATATGCATACTTTCTGAGCTTTTAATTATTTTGCTTCTCTGAAATCTTCGATTTTCCAAAAACGGACAGAAAACTGACTGTTTTTTTTTTTAACTACCTTTAGGTGTTAGTTTACTTTAAAATCTTTTAAGCTTTTCATTTCAGGCATTAGTCAGTATGAGTTCAGGTCAAATCACAATATAGCTACAAGTTTCTGTTACATGTTTGTTTCCCACCATGTCCTATGATTCTACTTTTCCTGAACAAACAAATAACATAGCAGTAATTCAACAGTTTAAAAAACTGTTATTTCTTTTTTTTTTTTGCTTTTTTGGGGTCAAATCAGGCTGGGAGTAGCAATACCTGACCAACGGAAAGGGACTCATATAAGAACCTTCTTTTCTATAAGTTTAGATTCAATCATCCAATTTCTTTTTGAAGATGATCTCTCCACTAGCTCTTAAGTGTCAAGGGTCTCTACCTAAGATCCTTAGCCAACTGCACCATCTGTTCAATGCAAGGGCCTGAGGATGTAATGCTGCTATCACCCTAGGGGCGAGGGTTACCTAGATCACCCGCAGTGTTTGAGGCCTTGCAGGTGCACCCGGAGATGCTTAGGGACCACAGGGTGATGGGAATCAAAACCAGGTCTGGAACATGAACAGGAGATAGTATAATTGCTGTACTATCTCCCAAAGTACAGTAATCTGATTCCTCCTCAAGTTTCTTTTCATTTTTAAGGGAGGAGGGTTCAGGATCACATCCAGCTGTGCCTAAGGCTTGTCGTGGCACTGTGCTCAGGAAACCATAGACACATGCTAGGGACTGACTGGGACTCAGTCACATGCAATTCAAGTAGTACTTTACCCCCGTACTATGTTTTCTGGCCCCTTAAGTTACTTGTTGAATAAGAAAAAAGAACCACACCAACACACACACACACACACACACACACAAAACCTGATGAGGAAAACAAATTAACACTTAAGTATTGGTAACTTCAAGTTATAAATTGAGCAAGTAAAGGAAGGGCATTACTACAATACTATATATTACAACATCATATGATTACTTGAGACTTAATGGACATTTCTTGGTTTTGACTAGGCCATATTCTGGATTTCCTTCAATCCAAGCTGTAGACCATTGATTGCCCCTGTCATACAAAATCCTTAGTTGCTCATAAAAATTTGTGTCATTCCTTTAGATCTTAATATTATTAAAGATTTATCGGTGAGGTATTAATTTTTTCACCATTTGACCTTATATCAATAGTCTCTTTTGGCTTTTTTGGACATATTTGATAAATGTACCGTGAATTTTATAGAACTTTCTGAGTTTCTTCTTCAATTTTGCTGCTTGCAGGATTCTGTCTGTCATTGGCATTTGTCATAATGCTTACAATATAAGTTTTTTATTCCTCTTGGCTATGGACTCTTCAAACTTCATGAATCTAGGTCCATGGATTTTTAAATTCTGGGAAAATATCATCGATGATTTTTATGAACTACAGGTTCTTCATCAAGTTCTCGTTCCTATTCCTCAAGGACTCTGAAAATTCTTTATTTTTTTATTTCATCCCATTGATTATGTGTTTATTTACTTTTCGACCTTCTCCCATCATTAATTTCTGCTTCCCAAAACGAGGGCTGAATTTTTCTCAACTGTGTTACCCTGCTATTGAGAAATTTAATTGAGTTTTGTAATTTAACCAAGCAGCTTTCAGTACTGACATTTATGAATGTAATTTTATAATTTTTGCTCTCATATGTTCTTATACCGCTATGACATTTTTCTTTGAGATAATTACCCACACAACATTGCAGAGACCCAAAAAGAACAGAATTGTTAATGTAAGAGTTTATAAGTTGTGAGGTATTGGGGAAAGTGCTGGGATCCCCAACAATGCCCAGAAGCAAGTTCCCTTCCACCTCCCAAGCTGGCGGGAATGGATGAAAACTCCGAATCCAATGCAGTTTTATTTATTTTATTTTATTTATTTATTTATTTTTTTGCTTTTTGGGTCACACCCAGCAATCAATGCTCAGGGGTTTCTCCTGGCTCTCCACTCAGGAATTACTCCTGGCGGTGCTCGGGGACCATATGGGATGCCGGGATCGAACCCGGCCAGCACAGGCCGGGCCTTGTGCAAGGCAAACGCCCTACCCACTGGGCTATCGCTCCGGTCATCCAATGAAGTTTTAAAAGAGCTTTACCAACACAGGCTCCGATATACAATCCAAGAGCAGGGAACACCTGTGGACTCTGGGTTCCCAGCTAGGGTCCCAGCCACCTGTAGGCCAAAATGGCTCTGCCACCACATGTTGAGGCCCAACAGAGAATGGAGAGGATGAAGAAGCAAAATGCCAAGGGAAGCCGAAATGACAAAAAGGGGGAAAAGGGGGCTTCTTTCTTCTTGCAGCTTATATTATAGCTAGAAATCGCCCAAACTTTCCAACCCGGCCCATTCTGGGCTGGGCTATCTAGAAATGAAAACAGGAAAACAGCTCTATAGAAATGTCCCAACTTGAGGAGGCCTTCTGACTGTTTAGAAGAACCCAGAACTAATTCAAAGCTTCCTAGCACAGCTGGGAGGAGCTATAAGGTCAATGTGACTTCCCTGGTAGGGAGGGTCAAATGCCCTCAGGTAATTTCTCCCAGCACCTCACCTAATGTCTTGAGCCAAGATCTGCCTGGAAATGCCTTTATAGGGTAGAGAAGCGGGTTTGTGAGATGGCATGCCTCTGTACCAAAGACTATACTAATGCCAGTTAAATATTTCTCCAAGCCTTCTCAAGAGTCTCATCTACTTAACTGTAGTTTTGTATTTTATTTGCCTTTGAGTTATCAGGGAATCATGCTTGCATGCTTGGAGGCAAATAGCATTTCTCTCTAGCCTAATTACTTAGAGATCCAGCGTGGCCAGGTAAATATGCTGGTAAGATCTAGCTAGTCCCACGATGATTGTAGTAGCATGAGAGAATATTTATACCAGCCAGTATAGAATACATGGTTAGATAAACTGCCACATTTAAACTACCCCCTATCTACAAAGTGACCTGCAGGAGGCAATCCAGGGCAGATGCAGAGGCTTTTAGCTGTCCTGCAACAGTGTGGTACTAATAGCACCTTCTGTACTGCTGTTTTCACTCATTGGGCTTAGTGAACTTTTACATAACTTCCCCTTTGTGTCTCTGTTGTGGTGTGAATATGTATAGTTCACTACCATAGTACTTCAGAGCCTAGAGGCAGAGGCATGTCCCATAATTATGGACTTCCATGGGGATGTTTGTGTGGATAGAAGCACATATTAGCCCCTTAACTTCTGTTAACTAACTGGGGTGGAGAAACTTCTGAAAAACCACTAGACAACTCTGGGGATTGTTGTCTGAGGAACTCCTCAGGGTCTGGATGTTGTGCTAAGGCCATGGTCTTAGATCCTGTCATCCTGAGGAACAGACTGGCTAATAGGATTTCCACTCAGATGGGATATTTATTGTGCTGCACAAGCCCTTGGGGAGCAGGAGACAAGTCCAGCCTGCAAACCAGGATTTCTATGTTAATTACTTAAAAAAAACCCTGCCGTGGTTTTGTGAGGGATTCCAAAATGTTGCCATTCAAGAGACTCTGTGCTAATCTTGTGATTCTTAGACAATCTTTCCAGATGGCTGGGCATTTAGGACAGAGGATCAGTCCAGTTAGGCCCTACAGCGCAACAATCACAAGGGCTACATCTTGGTCCTCTGAGCTCTCTTCCGTCACGAGCTGGTGATACTCAGGGAGCCAAATAGAACCGAGTGTGGAATATGGGCTCCTTGTCCTATTTCTTCAGTACTGTGTTGGTCTGCGAGACTCGCAGACATGGGGCAGAGCTGCTACTGGCTCTCCCTGTGACCAGCCACTCACGAGGCGCCGGGAGGGATGGTGGGCTCTAGCCCTGGCCCACCACCCCAGCAGAGCCTCGCAACAAGCCAGATGACCCCCCACTCCTTGAAGGCCTGCATTTTCCACATCCGACTTCTCTCTCGCAGGAACTCCACCCAGCAGACCAGCCTACCACAGCCCGGCTCCTGTGTGGTTCATCAATAAATGCTGGACTTAGAGATGCCTACAAGAGTATGCTACCTGCACGGCAGAGCCTGGAAAGCTACCCGTGTTGTATTTGATATGCCAAATACCAGTAACAATTATAGACCTCATTCCGGAATGGATTGAGGCTCTTTATGTTCCTGGAGCAAGCAGATGCCCTTGGGCTCTACTAACATGAGACAGGACATATGGAGATGCTACTGGCGCTCACTTGAGCAAATCGATGATGAACAGGAAGACAGTGATACAGTGATACTGTGTTAGTCAAGTAGTTTAGGGCTTATTGGGGGTTGGGTTAGTGGGAAGTCACACCTAGTAAGCACAGTGGTTTTCCCTGATACTGAACTTGGGAATTACTTTTAGAGGTGCTCAAGAAACATATGGGATGCTAGGGATTGAATTCAGGTTGGCTGCATGCACAGCTAATGTCATACTTCTATAATCTAGCTCTATCCTCTATTGTCAAATGTTATAGTGATAGAACATTTTTATTATTTTTAGTACATTAGACAGGCATATTATTTATTTGAAACATTTTATATGAGTCAAAACACATGAGCTGCACATAATATTTTGGTATCGTCTACTTTTCAGAATAGCATTATATCAGAATCTCTAAAAGTGTATATTAATATAGAATTTATACATAAAAGGTGATTTGCTAATTTAAATTACATTATTGATCTGAATATACAATATAAATTTTAAATTGATCAAACAGCATAAGTTTTCAAAGTCTAAATTTATTTTTTAATTTTTTAATTATACCACCTTGGGATATACAATAACAAAGATGTTCATGATTAGGTTTCAGTCATACAATGTTCCAGCACCGATCCCTCCAACATGGCCCATTTCCCACCACGAGTGTCCCCAAATTCCCTACTCCCTCCCTGGTTTGCCTCTATGGCAGGCATTTTGCTTCCCTCTCTCTCTCTCTCTCTCGTTCTTGCTCTCTCTCGCTCTCTCTCTTTATCTATATCTGTCTGTCTCTCTCTTCCTTCTCTTACAAATTGTAGTTTGCAATACATATATTTAGATGTTATCCTGTATATCCCTTTGCCTATATTTAATGCACAGTTCTAGGCTGGTATTATCATTTCTATCAAGTATTAGCACATTGCTTCCTTCTCTGTCTTAATCTCTGACTCTGATTTACTTGTGGTAGCTTCTACCCACTGACAAGACCACCCAATATATGATTTGCCTGACATTGCATATTGGTATCATATTATTTTATTTTTATATTCCACAAATAAATGCAGGATAATTTGGAAAATTCTATAACTTTCCTTTTCCATCAGGCTAATTTCACTCAGCATCATCCTCTAAATGTCCATCCAATTATAGACAAACTTCATGACTTCGTTTTTCCTGAGAGCTGCATAGTATTCCATTGTGTAGAGGTACCACAGTTTCTTTATCCAGTCATCTCTCTCAGTCATGCTGTTTTTTTCCAGATTCTGGCTATTGTAAACAGTGCTGTTATGAACATGGATCTGGAGAGGGAGTTTATGCTGTGTGTTTTTGGAATCCTATAGTTTATTCACATGAAAACTAATTTCTAGTTTTTGAAGAATGTTCAGATTATTGTCCAAAAAGGCTGAACCAGCTTACTTTCCAACCAACAATTAATGAGAGACCCTATCATCCCTGCATCCACACCAGCACTGTTGTTCTTACTCTTTTGGATATTTGCCCGTCACTGTATTGTGAGATGGTATCTCATTGTTGTTTTGATTTGGATCTCCCTGATGATAAGTAATGATCAATATTTTTCCATATGTCTTTTGGATATTCGAATCTCTTTTTGTTGAAGTTGCTGTTAATTTCTCCTACCCATTTTTGATAGGCTTGGCTGTTTTCTTCTTGTAAAGTCCAACCAGTGCCAGATATATCCTGGACATTAACTTTATATGAGATGGGAAGGTATATTCAACCAATATACCATCAGGTATTCAACCATATTCAACCAATATCGGCGGGGCGCGGCGGCGATCCCGGGCAGGTCCCCGGACCAGGGTATTCCTGAGTGGAGCAGGAGAACCCTGAGCTCCGGGTGTGACCAAAAAAAAGTCTCAAAATATGCCTTCCCACACTGTAGTCTGTCTTTTTTTATCATGGTTCACATTTCTCTTGAGGGTCAGAAGCTTTTAAGTTTCATATAGTCCCAAAAAATCTTCTGATGGACAGTTCCACAATTAAATTGATCACATCATATTCAGTCAATGGTTTTGCCTGGCTGATGTTGCTGTCATCCCAAAATTCCAAACAGGACTGGAACACCATGTCCTTCATGCAAAATTCTACTTCACACAATGGGTAGAAAGGGTTTCATAGTTTAAGAAGAGAGCTCCCATAATGAATACCGACTGGGAACTCTTTGGTATCATTGCGGCATCATGGGAAGATGCCATCATTGATGACATCGATGAAAACACAACCAACTAGTTCAGCACCTCCATAATTATGTGAGGAATGTCAAGAGAGAGAAAGCCACAAAGTCACAAAAGTATGCCTGTCTTCAAAATTCTCGAGTTCATTTGCTAACTTGGCAAGGTGTGAGACTCACACAACCATAAGCTAATGTCCCAGCTCCCTAAGCAGTACAGAGAAGCGATAAAGGAAGACCTCAAAGAGAGAATACTGGGTGAAGCAGCAGAAGCTGGGAAAAGTATTCACAGTGCCTGCCTGTCCTTCGCCAACTATAAGACCAAGATGACTGAGCTCCGGGGTCCTGATGGATTTATGGAATGTTCCAGAAAGTTAATGGAGAAGATCATCCATGACTTCTACTTGGATCTCTTTGATAACCATGTCCACATCCCCAAATAACAAATTCCGCAGGATGGATATGTCATTCCCAATGTTCTCCCTTCTGAAATATAACATGCCATTTTGTCAGTATAGAAGTGAATGGCACCCAGCCCAGACAAAGCCTGGCAAGCTACCAATGTCATATTTGACATGCCAAATACGAGTAACAATTATAGACCTCATTCCCATGACTTATTGGAATGGTTTGAGGCTCTTTATGTTCCTGGAGTGGGCATATACCCTTGGGCTATCTCACATATGACAGGAGTGTTGAGATGTTACTGGTGCCAGCTTGAGTAAATCGATGATCTGCGGGAAGACAAATGAAAAGTGAAGTGATGCCAAGGACTAATCCCTGCTTCTGAGATTATCTCTTATGTAAAACATTGGAGAGAGAGCTGATATAAAATAATACATCTTAATACCATGTGCTTCATGTAATTTAGATGGTACCCACAAGGTCTTTCTCATTTATTATCTGCACCAGGGTGATTCTGAGTATCTTGTTCTCCGTATACTGAAAGGGTTACACTCACCTGCATGAGGGCAAACTAGTATTATCTTTCCTATAATCTTAAAGATAGTCTCAACGTAGCCAGGGTGGCTATCTCCTGGTAAATTCTAACGGTCCCATGCTGGGTGCAGTGGGTATAAAGAGGAGCTGTGCCCAATCTAGAAAACATAGAAGTCTTAGTAGATGTACAAGTCAGAATTATTCAAAGTCAAGGTGACTTCTGTAACTGCCACACCCTCTAGCAGTGTTTGCATAGAAGAGATATCTCATTAGAATAAACCTTGGCTTAAGTACATGTAAGTAGATTAAACTGTGAGTTGGTAAAATAGCAAAGCTTCCAAATTAGCTAAGCCTGTCATCCAACAGTGGAGGTCCTGAACCAGTAGGTTGTATTTTTCGTCAGTGTCATCAATGATGGCATCTTCCCATGTTTCCTCAATGGTGCCAAAGAGATCCAGTTGGTGGTCATTCTGGGAGTTCTCTTCTTAATCTTTGGAACCTTTTCTCCACGTTCTGTTCATTAGAATTTTGCACATAGGAAATGATGGTCCTATGCTGTTTGGAATTTTGGGATTACAGTGACATCAGTCAGCAAATCTTTCAATTGAATATGATGTGGTCACTTTCATTGTGGAAATGTCCACCAGGAGATTCCCATGTCCATCCTTTCGATTCAGCCTCTTGGAATGTGAGTTACCATAAACGCTCTTGCTCAACATTGAAGCAGGAATGAACTGTCGGGTTGGAGGCACAGAGATGAGACTCCAGGCACATGACGTACTCCCTTTAATATTTTTAAAAATCAGCATGGTGGCTCACTGACCACAGCTGACTGACTGGAGCAGACTGACTAGAGCTGACTGACCCCCCAAACAAAGACCCCAACTCCCCTATAGACCATTGGATTCAAGGGCAGTACAACTTAGAGTTAAGTTTGCATAATTTACACCACCAGGACATTTTACATTTTTACCTTAGTATTTATGGTGATAGGGAGGAGACAACCAGGAGAAGAAACCTGCAGGAGGTGCCATCCAAGTGATGTGAGATAAGCAAAAAATGTAACAGTTTGTTAACTTAGGCTTCCTAAATTGCCACAGAAGACAAAGTCTTGTCCATTAGACTCCGTCTAGGGCTCGTTACAGCCAACAAGGGAATGTGCAGAGAAATGACCTAGGATAGTCTTGTCTGTGTAACTGCAGCTTGATTAACAGTCTCACTAGGGAATTCTACATACTAACTCAATTGGGGAGACAGTGTGCTAGAAAACCCAGTGTATCTCTTAACAGGCAGTATGCTTCAGACCTTCCTTTGCATATCCTTAGATCTACTTACTGCTACATGACATGATGAACTGAGATAGTCTCTCACCCTCTCATTCCATTCTAGGCCAAGGGCCCCAATTTCCAGCCCTCGTTCTTTGGCCTATCTTTATGGTCCTTTCTTGGCATTAAAATCACCAACTATGATCTTGTAGAAAATGTGATCTTCTTTATTGAACTCCTCCAGTACCAGGTGGAATTTCTCAATTTCTTTTTCCTTGTATGTGGATGTTGTTGTGTGGAAAATGCAGATTAAAAGCTGCCAGCAGTGGGCCACATCTCTTCAAGTGTAATTGTCCTATCTGGTTGGTTAGGCATTCAAATGAATCAATGCTTATGGCAAAGTTTGTGTTGACAAGGACACTGAAACCAATGATGCCTCTTTTCGTCACATGATCCGAGGAACAGTACTCTCTAGTGTGGGAAACAGTGTGATGTGATTGACGCCTTCTCATCTCGGTCACACCAATGGTGTCATACTTGATCTTTTGCGCTTGTACCATCAGGTTCTCAATAGATGCTTTTGATGCCAGCAAATGTGCATTGAAAGTACAGAGAGTCATTTTAGTCGTTCGTTATGGCAGCTAGTTTGACTCTGAGATTTTTATCAGCCTCTCCTTGTTCATCCTTCTTAGTGTTGCCTTAATTAGACTCTTTCAGGGTCAGGGGAGAAACATTGTTTTACTAGTTTTGGCATAATGGATATGTGACGGCAGCTTGCCAGGCTCAGCTGTGCAGGCAGGATACTCTCAGTAGCTTGCTGGGCTTTCTGAGAGGGGGTGGGTAGAATATTCCTTAAAATTTACAGATGTATTGCTCAGCCGCAAAGTGGCCACATGCAATGGGCAGAACTGGCAGCAGGTCTGCCTGGTGTATCTACATCTGTGATACCTGGGCTGGAAATAATTTACTCTGTATGGTGGGTCTCCTACAAGCTGGCATTGAGATTAGCTTTCTCTCTTCAGTGTAGCTCTAATGAGCTGTGGAGTCTGGATGATGTAAAATGCTGCCAGCAAGTTTTGGGGTTCCTCTGGATTCTTCCAAGTCTCTATTGGGATGGTGGGCTAAGTCCAGAAATCGCTTTCCATCCTTGACCCCTTGTGGTCTGTGGAGTATAGGTAATGCAACAGGAAGAGCTGGTAACAGCTCTGCCTGCTGTATCTGCATCTGTGATACAAGTATACATTGGCTTAAAATAGTTTCCTCTTCAGGTGTCTCTACTATGGATATGTATTTTTTTCTAAGGGATTTTTGGTAGAGAGTTTAGGGTTTTCTAGTTATAAAATCATGTCATTCTCAAAAAGTCATAGCTTGACATCCTCCTTGCCTTTCTGGATGCTCTTAATGTTCTTTTCTTCTCTGATTGCTATGGCAAGTACTTACCACACAGTATTGAATAGATGTGGTGAGAGTGGGCAGTTTTGTTTTCTCCTTATCTCAGGAGGATGGCTTTCATTTTTCTCTATTTAGAATGATAATTGCTGTGAGCTTTTTGGTGGATGATTTAAACTATATGGAGCAAATTTCTTTCAATTCCCATTTTATGGAGAACTTTATCATAAATTTGTGATTGATCATGTCAAATGCTTTCTCTGCATCACATGGTTTTATTTTTTTCTCTTATTGATATGATGTATTATATTGATTAACTTGAGGATGTTAAACCATCCTTGTATTCCAAGGATGAATCCTTTTGATCATGATGTATAATCTTTTAGATGAGATTTTCTTCTTTCTTTTTTATTTATTTATCTATTTATTTATTTATTTATTTATTTATTTTGCAATACTCAGGGGTTTCTCCTGATTGCACTCAGGAATCACTCCTAGTGGTGCTCAAGGGACCATATGGGATGCCGGGGATCATACCTGGGTCAGCATGAGCCAGCTGCATGCAAGGCAAATGCTCTACCTGCTGAACTATGACTCCGGCCCCAGCTTTTTTTTTTTTCTAATTTTGGTTAAAAATCTTAGCGTCTGTGTTCATTATGGAGATTGTTTTATAGCTTTTCTTCTGATATCTCTTTCTGCTTAAGGTATCAGGGATATATGTAGCTGTTTGGAAGCTATTTATTTAGTAGTGTTTTTATATTTTCTGCAAGAACTACAATGGACAGACAGTACGTCCTCCTTAAAGGTTTGGAAGGGCTCAATAATGAATCCATCTGGACCTGGGCTTTGGTGTTTGGGCAGGCTTTTAATTACTCTTTCAGTCCCTCAATGGTGATGAGCTTATTCAGGTATAGTAGGTCTTCTTGTTTCACTCTTGACAGGCTACAAGACTTCATGAATTTGTTCATTCCTTCCAGGTTCTCTTATATTGTGACATACAGACACTCAAAGTAATCTCTGATGATCTTTTGGAATTCTATAGCCTCTGCTATGATGTCTCCCTCTGTATTTCAATTCAATTTATTTGGGTTCTTTTTCCCCTTTCCTTATGAGTCTTGCAAGTGGCATGTCGATCATTTTATTTTTTCAATTAACCAGCCATTGGTTACATTAATCTATTTAATTGTTTTTGGGATTCCAATTCATTGATTTCTACTATCTATTTTATTTTATTTATTTCATTTTTTTATTTTTATAATTACAAAGATATACAATTAAAAAGTTCATATTTGGGTTTTGGTCATACAGTGTAGCAGCACCCATCCCGCCACCAGTGCCCATCTCCCACCACCAACGTTTCCGGCTCCCTCCCCTCCCCCCCAGCCCTCCTCCATGGCAGGTTCTTTATTTCCTTCCATTTCTCTATCTTTCTCTTTTCCTTCCCTTCCAGACTATGGATTACAGAACATACATTAAAGGGTTGTCATGTGTATCCTTTTGCCTCTATTTAATGCTCAGTTCTAGGTTGGCATTAGTACCCTCACAATTGTTAGCGCACTGTTCCATTTTCTGTCTTACCTAGCCTCTGACTCCCACACGCTTGTGATAATTTCCACCTTTGACAGGACCTCCTGATGTATGTTTCACTTGACCTTGGATATTGGTATCATAATATGTACCTATATATTTATGTTATGCAGATAAATGCAGTCATTCTGTAACTGTCTCTCTCCTTCTGGCTAATTTCGCTCAACATAATCTTCTCCATGTCCATCCATTTGTAGGCAAATTTTATAACTTCATTTTTCCTAACAGCTGCATAGTATTCCATTGTGTAGATGTACCAAAGCTTTTTTATCCAGTCATCTATTTTCGGGCACTCGGGTTGCTTCCAGATAATGGCTATTGTGAATAATGCTGCTATGAACATAAAAGTAGGGATGGTGTTTCCGCTGTGTATTTTTGGTTTCCCAGAGTAGATTCCCAGGAGTGGTATGGCTGGGTCAAATGGGAGTTCAATTTCTAGTCTTTGGAGGAAAGTCCATATTGTTTTCCAGAAAGGCTGTACCAGCCGGCATTCCCACCAACAATGGATGAGTGTCCCCTTTTCCCCACATCCACGCCAGCACTTGTTGTTCTTGCTCTTTTGAATATGTGCCAGTCTCTGTGGTGTAAAGTGGTATCTCATTGTTGTTTTGATTTGCATCTCTCTGATGATTAGTGATGATGAGCATTTTTTCATATGTTTTTTGGCCATTCGAATTTCTTCCTTGCTGAAGTTTCTGTTCATTTCTTCTCCCCATTTTTTGATGGGGTTGTTTGTTTTCTTCTTGTAAAGTTCTACCAGTGCCTGATATATCCTGGATATTAACCCCTTATCAGATGGGTATTGGGTGAATATTCTTTCCCATTCTGTAGACTGCTTTTTGTATCTTAGTCACTGTTTCTTTTGAGGTGCAGAAGCTTTTTTAGTTTCATGTAGTCCCATATATTTATCTTTTCTTCTAGTTGCTTTGTTAGAGATGTTTCACCTTTGAAGATGCCTTTAGCTTCAATGTCATGGAGGGTTTTTCCTATATTTTCTTCAATGTACTTTATGGATTCAAGTCTGATATTGAGATCTTTAATCCACTTTGATCTGATTTTTGTGCATGGTGTTAGACACAGGTCCAAATTCATTTTTTTACATGTCGCTGCCCAGTTTTCCCAACACCACTTATTGAAGAGGGCTTTCCTTACTCCATTTTAGACTCATTGCACCTTTATCAAAGATTAAATGATCATGTGTTTGAGGTTGGGTGTCAGGATACTCAATTCTATTCCATAGGTCCACGGGTCTGTTTTTATTCCAATACCATGCTGTTTTAATTACTACTGCCTTGTAGTACAGTTTGAAGTTGGGTAAGGTGATGCCTCCCATCTTCTTTTTTCCCGAGGATTGCTTTAGCTATCCTTGGGGGGTTTATCGTTCCATACAAATTTCAGGATTGTTTGGTCAATTTCTTTGAAGAATGTCATGAGTATCCTCATAGGGACTGCATTGAATCTGTATAGAGCTCTAGGGAGTATTACCATTTTGACAATGTTGATTCTCCCCATCCATGAACAGGGAATGTGTTTCCATTTCCTTGTGTCCTCTTTTATCTCTTGGAGCAGTGTCTTGTAGTTTTCTTTGTACAGGTCCTTTACACACTTGGGTAAGTTGATTCCTAGGTATTTGATTTTCTGTGGCACAATTGTGAATGGAATTGTTTCCTTAATATCCCTTTCTTCTCTTTCATTATTTGTATATAGGAAAGCCACCGACTTTTGCGTGTTGATTTTGTATCCTGCCACTCTACTATATGCGTCTATTGTTTCTAGGAGTTTTTTGGTAGAGAGTTTAGGGTTCTCTAGGTATAATATCATGTCATCTGCAGATAATGATAGCTTGACTTCTTCCTTGCCTATCTGGATGCCCTTGATGTCCTTTTTTCTTCTCTGATTGCTATGGCAAGTACTTCCAGTACTATATTGAATAAAAGAGGTGATGTGGGCAATCTTGTCGTGTCCCTGATCTCAGGGGGAAGGCTTTCAACTTTTCCCCCATTGAGAATGATGCTCGCTGTGGGCTTTTGGTAGATGGCTGTAACTATCTTGAGGAAAGTCCCTTCAATTCCCATTTTCTGGAGGGTTTTAATAATGAACGGTTGCTGGATCTTGTCAAATGCTTTCTCTGCGTCTATTGATAGGATCATATGGTTTTTATTTTTTCTCTTATTGATATGATGTATTATGTTGATTGACTTGCGAATGTTGAACCATCCTTGCATACCCGGGATGAATCCTACTTGGTCATGATGTATAATCTTCTTGATGAGTCTTTGGATTCTGTTTGCTAGTATTTTGTTGAAGATCTTAGCATCCGTGTTCATCAGGGATATTGGTCTGTAGTTTTCTTTCTTTGTGTTGTCTCTCCCTGCTTTGGGTATCAGGGGTGATATGTGCCTCGTAGAAGCTGTTTGGGAGTGTTTCTGTTTCTTCTATTTCCTGGAAGAGCTTGAAAAGGACTGGCAGTAGGTCCTCCTTAAAGGTTTGGTAGAGTTCACTAGTGAATCCGTCTGGACCTGGGCTTTTGTTTTTGGGAAGACTTTTAATTACTGTTTCTATTTCCTCAATGGTGATAGGCTTATTCAGGTATTGGAGGTCTTCTTGTTTCAGCCGTGGGAGGTTATAGGACTTCAGGAATTTATCCATTTCTTCTAGATTCTCATGTTTCACGGCATACAGGCTCTCAAAGTAATCTCTGATGATCTTTTGGATTTCTGTGGTTTCTGTTGTGATGTCACCCTTTTATTTCTGATTCTGTTTATTTGGGTTCTCTCTTTCCCTGTCCTTACAAGTCTTGCCAATGGTTTGTCAATCTTGTTTATTTTTTCAAAAAACCAGCTCTTGGTTTCATTAATCTTTTGGATTGTTTTTTTGGTTTCCAACTCATTGATTTCCTCTCTAAGTTTTATTATTTCCTTTGTTCTGCCTGGGTTGGGCTCCTTTTGTTGGTCTTTCTCTAATGTCTTCAGCTGTGTAGTCAGGTTATTTATGTGGGCCCTTTCTGTTTCCTGATGAATGCTTGCAGAGCTATAAATTTCCCTCTTAACACGGCTTTTGCCGTGTCCCACAAGTTCTTATAGTTGGTGTCTTCATTTTCATTTGTTTCCAGAAATCTTTGGATTTCCTGTTTGATTTCTTCTATGACCCATTTGTTGTTCAGGAGTGAGCTGTTCAGTTTCCAGGTGTTTGGTTTGACTCCCTGTTTCTGTGTACGGTTAACTTCCATTTTCAGTGCATCGTGGTCTGAAAAGATAGCTGACACAATTTCTATCTTTTTAATTTTATTGAGGTATGCTTTGTGGCTCAGCATGTGGTCTATCTTGGAGAATGTTCCATGTGCACTGGAGAAAAATGTGTATTCAGCTTTTTTGGCATGAAAAGCCCTGTATATATCTACTAGCTCTCTTTCTTCCATTTCTTCCTTCAGGGCTACTATTTCCTTGGTGAGTTTCAGTCTTGTTGATCTATCCATCGTTGATAGAGCAGTGTTGAAGTCTCCAACTATTATTGTGCTACTGTTAATGTCTTCTTTGAGGTCTCTTAGCAGTTGTTTTATGTATTTTGCTGGCCCCTCGTTAGGTGCATATATGTTTAGTCGTGTAATTTCTTCCTGGTGTACATACCCTTAAGTAATAAGAAATGGCCTTCGTTGTCCCTTCTAACCTTTTTCAGCCTGAAGTCTATAGTATCTGATACTAATATGGCCACACCAGCCTTTTGGAGGAATTGTTTGCATGGAGAATGGTCTTCCAACCTTTGACTTTGAGTCTGTGTTTGTTCTGATTATTCAGATGTGTTTCTTGTAGACAGCAGAATGTTGGGTTCAATTTTTTAATCCATTTTGTTACTCTGTGTCTCTTAATTGGTGCATTTAGACCATTGACATTGAGAGAGATTATTGTCATCGGATTTTGTGCCATCTTTCTGTTTGTGTTTGTTGTGCTTCTGGGTTTGGTCGTACAGTAGACCCTTCAGTCCTTCTTTTAAGGTTGGTTTTGAGTCCATGAAGTTCCCTGAGTTGTTGCTTATCCATGAAGTTGTGTATCTTTCCTTCATATCTGAATGTGAGTCTGGCCGGGTAAAGAATTCTTGGTGAGGCCTGCAGTTCGTTCAGCCTTTTCACAATATCCCACCATTGTTTTCTTGCTCGGAGTGTTTCATCAGAAAAGTCTGCTGTAAATCTTAGAGATGTTCCTTTGTATGTGATTTCCTTCTTTGATCTTGCTGCTTTCAGTATTCTATCTCTATCTATAGTTTTTGTCATTTTAATTAAGATGTGTCTTGGAGTATTCTTGTTGGGGTTTCTTTTAGCAGGTATCCTCACGGGCCTCCTGGATCTTGAGGCAAGTGTTTTTTAGTTCGGGAACTTCTCAGCAATGATGGCTTTGACAGTTTCTTCTTCATCAGGGTTTTCTTCTTGCCCTTCTGGGACCCCAATGATCTGTATTTTGTTTCTTCTGGCTTCATCCCGATTATCTCTTGTTGTCTGTTCGGTAATTGTAAGTCTTTTTTCTATCTTCTGGTGTTGTGTAGAGAATCTTTGGGAATGCGCGTCTTGGAGATCACTAATTCTTTCTTCAGTAGCTATTATTCTGCTATGCTGGCTTCCCACTGTGTTTTTCATTTCATTTACCTCATTTTCAATAGCTGTCATTTCCATTTGCATTTTCCTCACTTCTTCTATCATGTCCTCTTGTATTTTATTGAGTTTGCATTCCATTGCTTCTTTGAATTCCTTATGACTCCTTAACATTTCTTCCCGAAATTCCTTATCAGAGAGGTTATATAACTCATT
>JAJIBD010024694.1:0-61259 GCA_021461705.1 Cryptotis parvus | reverse complement strand
AACATAACAAACCAGTTTATAATTTGTAAACTTATTTGATATGCCAAAAACCAGTAGTAATTATTAAGAACCTCATTCCCATGGCCTGAAGGAATGGTTTTGAGGCTCTTCCTGTTCCTGGAACAAGCAGATGCCCTTGGCCTACACTTGCTTGAGACAGGATGTATGGAGATGTTACTGGTGCCTGCTCAAGCAAATCGATGAACAATGGAGACAAGTGATTTGCATAATGACATAAAATAGTATGATTAAAAAAAGAGACTGAAAAAAATCTAAAGAACAAAGGAGCTTCCATGTGAAGAAAGATAAACAAGGCTGGAACTCAGCAAAAGGAGAAAAGACAAGGAGACTGCAAAATCCTCACCAATAATGGATTAACTTCAGATATACCTAAATGAGACTGTAGAATTCTAATAGTCCAATAACCTAACAACAAAATAATATGGGAAGCAGCAAACTCTGCTGTTTTTACAAATAGTGAGTATGTATGACTATTAATTAATATCCATTATTCAAAATTACTATTTGATAGACAACTGAGTATAAAATACTCTATTTCTTTTTTTTAAAATTTTTTTTATTTTTACAATTACAAAGATATACAATTAAAAAAGTTCATATTTTGGTTTTGGTCATACAGTGTAGCAGCACCCATCCCGCCACCAGTGCCCATCTCCCACCACCAACGTCCCCGGTTCCCTCCCCCTCCCCCCAGCCCTCTTCCATGGCAGGTTCTTTATTTCTTTCCATTTCTCTATCTTTCTTTTCTTCCTTCCTCTCAGACTATGGATTACAAAACATACATTAAAGGGTTGTCATGTGTATCCTTTTGCCTCTATTTAATGCTCAGTTCTAGGTTGGCATTAGTACCCTCACAATTGTTAGCACACTGTTCCATTTTCTGTCTTACCTAGCCTCTGACTCCCACACGTTTGTGATAATTTCCACCTTTGACAGGACCTCCTGATGTATGTTTCACTTGACCTTGGATATTGGTATCATAATATGTACCTATATATTTATGTTATGCAGATAAATGCAGTCATTCTGTAACTGTCTCTCTCCTTCTGGCTAATTTCGCTCAACATAATCTTCTCCATGTCCATCCATTTGTAGGCAAATTTTATAACTTCATTTTTCCTAACAGCTGCATAGTATTCCATTGTGTAGATGTACCAAAGCTTTTTATCCAGTCATCTATTTTCGGGCACTCGGGTTGCTTCCAGATTCTGGCTATTGTGAATAATGCTGCTATGAACATAAAAGTAGGGATGGTGTTTCCGCTGCGTATTTTTTGGTTTCCCAGAGTAGATTCCCAGGAGTGGTATGGCTGGGTCAAATGGGAGTTCAATTTCTAGTCTTTGGAGGGAATGTCCATATTGTTTTTCCAGAAAGGCTGTACCAGCCGGCATTCCCACCAACAATGGATGAGTGTCCCCTTTTCCCCCCACCCACGCCAGCACTTGTTGTTCTTGTTCTTTTGAATATGTGCCAGTCTCTGTGGTGTAAAGTGGTATCTCATTGTTGTTTTGATTTGCATCTCTCTAATGATTAGTGATGATGAGCATTTTTTCATATGTTTTTTGGCCATTCGAATTTCTTCCCTTGCTGAAGTTTCTGTTCATTTCTTCTCCCCATTTTTTATGGGGGTTGTTTGTTTTCTTCTTGTAAAGTTCTACCAGTGCCTGATATATCCTGGATATTAAACCCTTATCAGATGAGTATTGGGTGAATATTCTTTCCCATTCTGTGGACTGCTTTTGTATCTTAGTCACTGTTTCTTTTGAGGTGCAGAAGCTTTTTAGTTTCATGTAGTCCCATATATTTATCTTTTCTTCTAGTTGCTTTGTTAGAGATGTTTCATCTTTGAAGATGCCTTTAGCTTCAATGTCATGGAGGGTTTTTCCTATATTTTCTTCAATGTACTTTATGGATTCAAGTCTGATATTGAGATCTTTAATCCACTTTGATCTGATTTTTTGTGCATGGTGTTAGACACAGGTCCAAATTCATTTTTTTACATGTCGCTGCCCAGTTTTCCCAACACCACTTATTGAAGAGGCTTTCCTTACTCCATTTTAGACTCGTTGCACCTTTATCAAAGATTAAATGATCATGTGTTTGAGGTTGGGTGTCAGGATACTCAATTCTATTCCACAGGTCCACGGGTCTGTTTTTATTCCAATACCATGCTGTTTTAATTACTACTGCCTTGTAGTACAGTTTGAAGTTGGGTAAGGTGATGCCTCCCATCTTCTTTTTCCGAGGATTGCTTTAGCTATCCTTGGGGGTTTATCGTTCCATACAAATTTCAGGATTGTTTGGTCAATTTCTTTGAAGAATGTCATGGGTATCCTCATAGGGACTGCATTGAATCTGTATAGAGCTCTAGGGAGTATTACCATTTTGACAATGTTGATTCTCCCCATCCATGAGCAGGGAATGTGTTTCCATTTCCTTGTGTCCTCTTTTATCTCTTGGAGCAGTGTCTTGTAGTTTTCTTTGTACAGGTCCTTTACACACTTGGGTAAGTTGATTCCTAGGTATTTGATTTTCTGTGGCACAATTGTGAATGGAATTGTTTCCTTAATATCCCTTTCTTCTCTTTCGTTATTTGTATATAGGAAAGCCACCGACTTTTGCGTGTTGATTTTGTATCCCTGCCACTCTACTATATCGTGCTATTGTTTCTAGGAGTTTTTTGGTAGAGAGTTTAGGGTTCTCTAGGTATAATATCATGTCATCTGCAAATAATGATAGCTTGACTTCTTCCTTGCCTATCTGGATGCCCTTGATGTCCTTTTCTTCTCTGATTGCTATGGCAAGTACTTCCAGTACTATATTGAATAAAAGAGGTGAGAGTGGGGCAACCTTGTCTTGTCCCTGATCTCAGGGGAAGGCTTTCAACTTTTCCCCCATTGAGAATGATGCTCGCTGTGGGCTTTTGGTAGATGGCTGTAACTATCTTGAGGAAAGTCCCTTCAATTCCCATTTTCTGGAGGGTTTTAATCATAAACAGGTGCTGGATCTTGTCAAATGCTTTCTCTGTGTCTATTGATAGGATCATATTGTTTTTATTTTTTCTCTTATTGATATGATGTATTATGTTGATTGACTTGCGAATGTTGAACCATCCTTGCATACCCGGATGAATCCTACTTGGTCATGATGTATAATCTTCTTGATGAGTCTTTGGATTCTGTTTGCTAGTATTTTGTTGAAGATCTTAGCATCCGTGTTCATCAGGGATATTGGTCTGTAGTTTTCTTTCTTTGTGTTGTCTCTCCCTGCTTTGGGTATCAGGGTGATATGTGCCTCGTAGAAGCTGTTTGGGAGTGTTTCTGTTTCTTCTATTTCCTGGAAGAGCTTGAACAGGACTGGCAGTAGGTCCTCCTTAAAGGTTTGGTAGAGTTCACTAGGGAATCCGTCTGGACCTGGGCTTTTGTGTTTGGGGAAGTCTTTTAATTACTGTTTCTATTTCCTCAATGGTGATAGGCTTATTCAGGTATTGGAGGTCTTCTTGTTTCAGCCGTGGGAGGTTATAGGACTTCAGGAATTGATCCATTTCTTCTAGATTCTCATGTTTCACGGCATACAGGCTCTCAAAGTAATCTCTGATGATCTTTTGGATTTCTGTGGTTTCTGTTGTGATGTCACCCTTTTTATTTCTGATTCTGTTTATTTGGGTTCTCTCTTTCCCTGTCCTTACAAGTCTTGCCAATGGTTTGTCAATCTTGTTTATTTTTTCAAAAAACCAGCTCTTGGTTTCATTAATCTTTTGGATTGTTTTTTTGGTTTCCAACTCATTGATTTCCTCTCTAAGTTTTATTATTTCCTTTTTTTCTGCCTGGGTTGGGCTCCTTTTGTTGGTCTTTCTCTAATGTCTTCAGCTGTGTAGTCAGGTTATTTATGTGGGCCCTTTCTTGTTTCCTGATGAATGCTTGCAGAGCTATAAATTTCCCTCTTAACACGGCTTTTGCCATGTCCCACAAGTTCTTATAGTTGGTGTCTTCATTTTCATTTGTTTCCAGAAATCTTTGGATTTCCTGTTTGATTTCTTCTATGACCCATTTGTTGTTCAGGAGTGAGCTGTTCAGTTTCCAGGTGTTTGGTTTGACTCCCTGTTTCTGTGTACGGTTAACTTCCATTTTCAGTGCATCATGGTCTGAAAAGATAGCTGACACAATTTCTATCTTTTTTATTTTATTGAGGTATGCTTTGTGGCTTAGCATGTGGTCTATCTTGGAGAATGTTCCATGTGCACTAGAGAAAAATGTGTATTCAGCTTTTTTTGGCATGAAAAGCCCTGTATATATCTACTAGCTCTCTTTCTTCCATTTCTTCCTTCAGGGCCAATATTTCCTTGGTGAGTTTCAGTCTTGTTGATCTATCCATCGTTGATAGAGCAGTGTTGGAAGTCTCCAACTATTATTGTGCTACTGTTAATGTCTTCTTTGAGGTCTCTTAGCAGTTGTTTTATGTATTTTGCTGGCCCCTCGTTGGGTGCATATATGTTTAGTAGTGTAATTTCTTCCTGGTGTACATACCCCTTAAGTAATAAGAAATGGCCTTCGTTGTCCCTTCTAACCTTTTTCAGCCTGAAGTCTATATTATCTGATATTAATATGGCCACACCAGCCTTTTTGGAGGAATTGTTTGCATGGAGAATGGTCTTCCAACCTTTGACTTTGAGTCTGTGTTTATTCTGATTATTCAGATGTGTTTCTTGTAGACAGCAGAATGTTGGGTTCAATTTTTTAATCCATTTTGTTACTCTGTGTCTCTTAATTGGTGCATTTAGACCATTGACATTGAGAGAGATTATTGTCATCGGATTTTGTGCCATCTTTCTGTTTGAGCTTGTTGTGCTTATGGGTTTGGTCGTATTACAGTAGACCCTTCAGTCCTTCTTTTAAGGTTGGTTTTGAGTCCATGAAGTTCCTGAGTTGTTGCTTATCCATGAAGTTGTGTATCTTTCCTTCATATCTGAATGTGAGTCTGGCCGGGTAGAGAATTCTTGGTGAGGCCTGCAGTTCATTCAGCCTTTTCACAATATCCCACCATTGTTTTCTTGCTCGGAGTGTTTCATCAGAGAAGTCTGCTGTAAATCTTAGAGATGTTCCTTTGTATGTGATTTCCTTCTTTGATCTTGCTGCTTTCAGTATTCTATCTCTATCTATAGTTTTTGTCATTTTAATTAAGATGTGTCTTGGAGTATTCTTGTTGGGGTTTCTTTTAGCAGGTATCCTACGGGCCTCCTGGATCTTGAGGCAAGTGTTTTTTAGTTCCGGGAACTTCTCAGCAATGATGGCTTTGACAGTTTCTTCTTCATCAGGGTTTTCTTCTTGCCCTTCTGGGACCCCAATGATCCGTATGTTGTTTCTTCTGGCTTCATCCCGATTATCTCTTGTTGTCTGTTCGGTAAATGTGAGTCTTTTTTTCTATCTTCTGGTGTTGTGTAGAGAATCTTTGGAACGGCGTCTTCGAGATCACTAATTCTTTCTTCAGTAGCTATTATTCTGCTATGCTGGCTTTCCACTGTGTTTTTCATTTCATTTACCTCATTTTTAATATATGTCATTTCCATTTGCATTTTCCTCACTTCTTCTATCATGTCCTCTTGTATTTTATTGAGTTTGCATTCCATTGCTTCTTTGAATTCCTTATGACTCCTTAACATTTCTTCCCGAAATTCCTTATCAGAGAGGTTATATAACTCATTGGTATTGCTTGGCTCATCTGGACTAGTGACTTCACTCACAGAGCTGGATAGAACTTTGCGTTGCCTTACCATTTTGACTATTGTAGGTTGCAAATGTGGGGTCTTGGATGACAGGGATAGTACAGTTAGTAGGTGTCTGGTCTGTTTGCGTGGAGTTTGGGTGGGTAGCAAGGATGTAGGAACCAAGGTTCAGTGGTACCTCATGCAAGATAGGTAGTAAAAGGTTTTGAGTTTTGGGATGATTACGGAAGCGCAGGGCCCAAGGTTCCTTGGTGAAACCAAGGCAGTTAGCCTTGGTTCCCGTTGATGGAGTTTCCGCTCTTCCCTGGGGCAGTTTGGGTCCGCGGAGACGCAGGGATCACGCACACACCTGGCGGGGGTGGGGGGGAGATTTTCAGCCGGTCCCAGGAGCGCAGCGCCCAAGGTTCGCGAGTGAAACCAAGGCAGTTAGCCTTGGTTCCCGTTGATGGAGTTTCCGCTCTTCCCTGGGGCAGTTTGGGTCCAGGGAGACGCAGGGATCACGCACCTAAAATACTCTATTTCATTGGACCCTTCTAAAGACTTCCAAGAGAGTTATTATTGTCTTCATTAAAAAGGAAATAAAATGAAGGTTAAGTGCTCACGTTTAAGATACTCTTGTTTTAAGAAAAGAATCCTTTCAAATTACATCATTCCCCAGCAATTTCCCATTTCTTTCTCCCTTCCCAGAGCCAACATTTATGAAGGAATTGCTTAATCCCACATTAGTTTTCTTACCATCCAAATCAATCCATCTGTTTTATTCATTCATTCATTTATTTATCTATTTATTTATTTATTTATTTATTTGCCCACTAGAAATGGGCAGTGAAGCCAAGACCACAGCCCCACCGTCTGAGTGGAAAAATGAGGGTAGCTGTGGACCTGCCCGGATTGAGTACGCTTGAAGGGCTTTGGGGGGAAGGAAGGAGCACTGGGCTCCTGGCCTGACTCCGTCCCTGTCACTCTGCTACAGATCAGGGCGTCAGCTGTAACCATCCATGCAAGATAATTCAATAGTTGGTTTCTGATTTTGAGATGAGAGCCTTCTACTGAGACTATACCACCTACACGGCAAAGCCTGGCAAGCTACCCGTGTTTTATTTACTTGTTATGCCAAAAACTAGTACAAAATTATGGACCTCAGTTCCATGACCTGAAGAATGGTTTTCGGGCTCCTCCTGTCCCTGGAGCAAGCAGATGCCCTTGGGTTACACTTGCTTGTGACAAGACTAATGGAGATGTTACTAGTGCCCACTCGAGCAAATCGATGAACAATGGGAAGACTGTGATACAGTGATTTGCCCACACATCTATTTGTTTGTTTGTTTGTTTGTTTTTATTGAATCACCGTGAGATACACAGTTACAAAGTTCTTCATGATTGGGTTTCAGTCATATAATGTTCCAACACCTGTCCCTTCACCAGTGCATATTCCCACCACCAATAGCCCCAGTATCCCTCCTGCCACCTGCGTCCTGACCCCAGCCTGTCTCTATAGCAGGTACCTCCCCCTCTCTCTTTCTCTCTCTCTCTTTTTTCCTCCCTCCGGCCTCCCAATTTGGGCATTATGATTTGCAATACAGGCACCGAGAGATTATCATGCTTGTCCCTTGACCCACTTTTAGCACTCAGTTCTTGTTCAGAGGTTTCACTTACTTCTTGAGCCAACAGCCTAAATTTTAGGCAGGCTAATTCCTCGGTGAACTCAGTCTGGAGATTATGGGGTCCACTCAGAGGGACCACAGCAATTTTGGATTGTGAGTTCTGTTTGGGCTAACCTGATCAACACTGGGGTGCCCCAGATGTCTCAGTCATAGAAGGTGTCTGAATACTTTTGGCAACTTGTTGCTCTCTCTCGAGATTTATTTATGAGTCTCTAGAGTATGGACGGTAGATGAGATTAAACAATGGCACTGGAGGTGGTTCATCTCTGATCTCAGGCAGCTCTAAGCCCTAAAAGCAGGGGAATACCCTTCAACTGCTCCATGTAGCTGGACAACACGTGGAGATGCCTGGGTTGTCCCACTAGTGGTCCTCTTTGAGCACATACACCTTCAACTGCTGGCCTGAGGCCCTGCCAGAGTCACCGGGAAGTGCCAGCCTCACTGCTGCTACCCAGCACTTCTGAACTATGCTGCCATCCACTGCCACCTCTGAAGAATGCTGCCCAATCCCTGCCCTCCACCCCCTGCACTGCTGGACCAAATGGGACACCGCTCACCTCCTGGCTCCCACCTCCGCCATCACTGCCAGGAAGCCACTTCCCACACCACCACCCATGTTTCCTTGCCTGCCCGTGCTAAGCATTTTTTTTTTGCTTTTTGGGTCACACCTGGCAATGCTCAGGGGTTACTCCTGGCTCTGCACTCAGGAATCACTCCTGGCGGTGCTCAGGGGACCATATGGGATGCCGGGGATCAAACCCGGGCTGGCACAAGCCGGCCGCGTGCAAGGCGAACGCCTTACCCGCTGGGCTATCGCTCCGGCCCATGTGCTAAGCATTTTTGCTGGTTTGTTCACTCAGCCAATTAAAGCAAGATCAAAGTTTGGTTCTACTGACTCTTCTCCACTGTCTTCAGAAATGGGTCTGCCCGAGTGCCACAGCCCAGACACCACAGACACCACGTGAGCAGCAGCCAGCCGGGGCTGCTTCCCCAGAGTTTGACGCCTTTGATGCACACCAGAGGGCGGGGTTCCCCTGCTAGCCGGCCCTAACCATGGCCCTTGTCCTCAGCAACTGGACAGTAATGCCCTTGAGCCCATCCTATCTGCCCTGACGCTGCCAACCCGATTCCATAGCGATCCTTTTATATTTAGTTTTCCCCCACAATATTTTCAAAAACTGCTTCCTGGACTAGAGAGATAGCTGGACAGTCTGGGCACCTGCTTTGCATACAAGAGGCTGCATTGTATGTAGAAGGTCTCTAGCACTGTATGAATCCCCAAGTAATCAGGGAGTGACCCCCAAAGCACATAGCTGGAAGTAGCCTGAGCATCACCATGTGTGGCCCAAAAAGCAAAACAAAAGCAAGCAATACTTAATTCTGAGCATTCAACAAAGTGTTAGGAATTTCAGAGACTTTTTACGTCACATCCGGCAATGCTCAGGGGTTACTCCTGGCTCTGCACTCAGGAATTACTCCTGGCAGTGCCTGGGGACCATATGGGATGCGGAGGGTTGAACCTGGGTTGGCCACATGCAAGACAAACGTTCTACCTGCTGTGCTATTCCTCTGGCCCCTCCAGAGACATTTTAAAGATATTCTTTCAAAAACAGTTTCCTTGGTTCATGCTTTAGAGCAGAGTTCGGCGAGTCACAGCCTGCAAGCAAATCTAAGCTGCTGCCTAGTTTTAATATTCTCAGCTAAAGTAAAGATAGTTTTATGTACTTGAATAGTTGAGCAAAAGCAAAAGACTATTTCTTTATCTACAAAGATTACATGAGATTCATATTTCAGTTCCACCAGGCACAAACACATTCATGAGCATTCAACAAAGTGTTAGGAATTTCAGAGATTTTTTTTTTACGTCATACCCAGCAATGCTCAGGGGTTTCTCCTGCTCTTCACTTAGGAATTACTTCTGGCAGTGCCGGGGGACCATATGGGATGCGGAGGGTTGAACCCGGGTTGGCCACATGCAAGGCAAACGTTTCACCAGGCACAAATCCATTCATTATGGATGTTTCTGGTTGCTCTTGTGTGTCAATGGCAGAATGAAGAGCTTATACCGAGGCTATATGGGGTGCTATAATTGCTTCATTCCATTGCACAGAACTATGAATCAAGTGACACAGTTACAACTTGACAGTATTGCAAGTGCCCCACTGTTTCACGCTGTTATTTCACTTTGTTATTGTCAGTGCATACTCATTCTGTGAAAATAAAAAAGTAGACTTTAACTATCAAGCTGTGCCACAGTAGGAAGATGGCAAAACATAGTGTCTAATGTACAATGATATTAGAGCAGTGCAACAAGAACACACATGTGTTGCTATTGTCAGCCTAAGCAGTGATAACAGTATTCCTAACTCACAGGAGAATGGTCAAGAAAGTTCGAAAATGTAAAGTGAAGGGATGGAGCCATTGTACAGCAGGTGAGGCAATTGCCTTGCATGCAGCCAAACCAGATTCAATCCCTGGCACCCCATATGGTCCCATGAGCCTGCCAAGTGTGATCCCTGAGCACAGAACCAAGAGTAAACCCTGAACGCTGCCGGGTGTGGCCCCCATTAAAGGTGATATGAAATATTTTATTAAAGTATCACTTGATCACTTGAATCCCGTTATTCATGGATTTGCTCGAGCAGGCCCCAGTAACATTTCCATTGGACCCTATCACGTGCCAATGTAGCCCAATGGCATCTGGTTGATTCAGGAATATGAAGAGCCTCAAACCGTTCCTTCAGGGTCTTGACAAGGAAGTCTGACCATCTTGTAGGTGGGCGGCCACATGATCTTTTGACATCCCGTGGGATCCAGTGGGTAACGGCTCTAGTCCAGTGGTCGTCTCCAAATCGCATTACATGTCCAGCCCATTTGATTTTCGATGCCTTGGCAAACGAGACAGTGTCCCTGATTCTGGAATAGCGACGGAGGTCAGAACTCCGGATTCCTTCTCTCACTTGAGTGAGGCGTGATATTGCAAGCACAGCTCTTTTGATTCCTCTCTGGGAGATCCGAATAGCATTCTCATCCTGCTTTCGTAGGGCCTAGGTCCCTGAGGCGTATGTTAATGCAGGGAGAACAGTGAAGTCAAATTTTTCCTTTTTTGGGGCTGGAGCGATAGTTCAGCGGGTAGGGCATTTGCCTTGCACGCGGCCAGCCTGTGCCTGCCAGGGTTCGATCCCCAGCATCCCATATGGTCCCCTGAGCACCGCCAGGAGTAATTCCTGAGTGCAGAGCCAGGAGAAACCCCTGAGCATTGCCGGGCGTGACCCAAAAAAAAGCAAAAAAAAATTTTCCTTTTGGGGGGGGGGGGGGTGGTAGGGGAAGGGGCACACTTGGCAGTGTTCAGAGCTCACTCCTGGGAGTGTGTTCAGGGATCATTCCTGGAGGCACTTAGGGGGACCATATGCTGTGCTAGACATCAAATAAAAATTGACCCATGCAATATAGTGTCTTACCCACTGTAATATCTCTCTAGCACTATAGCAGAATTTCTTTACAAAAAATAAAAAGGAAAGGGAAGTAAACTGGGCCAAGCAGACTAGAAAGGAACAGTCCTATGAACAACCCTGTAACATCAACACAACGAATATACAAAATTTGAATTGAGCACAGTATCCCACAATGGGCCTGGCCAAGAAAATTCACTGGAGAAAGCAGCTGTCAACTTGGCTATAAATAAAGAATGGAAGACAAGTCCAGTGCTTAGGGTTGCTTCTCCTGGATTAAGGGAAGAAAGAAGCAGAGACTGAAAAGAAAAAGGACCAGTAAACCAGTACTGGGGGAAATGACAACCTCGGATAGGAGGTGACTGAACTCAAAGGATTTTCAGGACATCAGTTTTATACCAGCACTTGGTAAATTGAAAATAGACTCAGAGTTTGTTGGGTCCAACCTGGAGGGCTGCTGCCCCTGGATGAGCAGGGAACAGACTTTACAGAGTCCATCATGTCCAGCAGGGTTGCAATGCCACGGGGATGCTGAGCTGACAGAGTCCCGCCCTATCTGACAGGTTAGGCTGAGGTGTATTGAGTGCTGAGGTTCCTCACAGAATTAAGTTCTGTACCTGAACTCAGGACTCAGAGACTCTTGGGTCTTGTTAAATCCAACAAAGGGTGCAATCACACCTGGCCTAGACTGGGACCAGCTATTTCTCAGGTACAAACTGCAACATAATCTAACAGTCTTGTGGCCACAGTCAACTCAGAATTCAGGGAAAGTCCCCTAAAGCGGTGCACCAGACTTACTCATCAACCTAAGTTGGAAGTCAGAGAGCACAAAGGACCCAGGAAGGGTTAGTTTTGTGCCTGTGCCTGCTGTGTCAGAAAAGGACTAGAAACTGTCACCAAGGTAGGGTGTAGTTGCTGGGAGCAGCTATTCTTGAGAAAGTAACTAGGTGGAGCTGCCATTTCAGAGGCCGCAGCAAGTCCAGAAATCCCAGAGATGAACCCCACCCATCAGGCCAAGGTCTGGAGCAGCCATCCCCAAATTATCACCAACAAATGCAAAAATTCCTGTGTAGCCTTGAAAATCAACTTGGTGAGCACCTCTTGGGACTGGTACATGTGAGCACAATCCCTGGTCACTGCCCAAGTCAGGTCGACTGTAATGCCACTCCAATAATAGACACCTGCAACAGTAAGACATCAGATGAGAGCCCTGGGCCAGAACTAGATCTTGGGCAAATGTACTAATCCCCCATCAACAAAGAGCACACAAATTAGAGACATAGGCACCAGAGAGAGCATGACAATATTTGAGAAATCTTCACAAAGTGCTCATGGCTACCAGGCATTAGTTAAGTTACAGGTACTTGCCTGAGCACTTCCAGGAGTGATCTCTGAGTATAGGACTCAGTAATGAGTCCTAAGTACTTCCAGGTACAGCCCAAAGAATAATAATGACAACAAAGATTTTTAGATTAGACCTGATATATATAAAATAATGGAAGGACAAAGACAGAATTTCACAATATGTGGGCCTTAGAGATGACCAATCATTTGACTTCATTGGCAAAGATAATGAAATAATAGTAAACAATGGACTACATCAAAATTAGAAAGGTTTACATAACAAAAGAAACTCAGACCAAGAGGCTGGAGTACAGTTGGTAGGGTGCTTGCCTTGCATGCAGCTGACCTGGGTTCAATCCTAAGCATCCCATATGGTCCTCCAAGCACTGCCAGGAGTGATTTCTGAGTTCAGAGTCAGGAGTAACACCTGAGCATCATTGGATGTGGTCCAAAACAAAACAAAAAAAAATTAGAAACTTAGGGCCAAAATGAAGACATTGCTGAATGAGAGAAAAATTTTGTACATCATATATCAGATAAGGACTAATATTCAAGATATAGGAAGCACTTACAAATCATAAGTGCTCAACTGTCGGGGCGCGCCGCCGGGTCCCCGACAGTGCCGGGAAGCGAAGTTCCCTTCTACCTCCGAAGCTGGCAGGGAATGGATGAAGACTCAGGAATCCGATGCAGTTTTAAAAGGGCTTTACTATCACAGGATCCAATATACAATCCAAGAGCAAGGAAAACCTCCGGACTCTGGGTTCCCAGGTAGGCCCCAGCCAGGTGTAGGCCAAAATGGCTGCCACCACGTGTTGAGGCCCAACAGAGAATGGAGAGGACGGAGAAGCAAAACACCAAGGGAAGCCGAAATGGCAAAAGGGAGGGGGGAAAAAAAAAAGAGCTTCTTTCTTCTTGCAGCTTATTTTCTAGCTAGAAATCCGCCCAAACTCCCCAGCCCAGCTGGGCTATCTAGATATGAAAACAGGAAAATAGCTCTATAGAATGTAGCAACTTCAGGAGACCATCTGGTTGTTTACAAGGGCCCAGAGCTAATTCAAAGCCTCCTAGCAGAGCTGGGAGAAGCTATAAGCTAAATGTAACTTCCCCTGGCAGGAAGGATCAAATGCCCTAGGGTAATTTCTCCCAGCACCTCGCCTAATATCTTAAGCCAAGATCTGCCTGGAATTGCCTTTATAGGGTAAAGAAGGGGGTTTCTGAGATGGCATGTCTCTGTACCAAAGACTAATACTAATGCCAGTTAAATATTTCTCCAAGCCTTCACAAGAGTCTCATCTTTACTTCATAGTAGTTTTGTATTTTAGTTGCCTTTGAGTTATCAGGGAGCCATGCTTTCTTGCTTGGAGGCAAACAGCATTTCTCTCTGGCCTAATTACTTAGAGATCCAACATGGCCAGGAAAATATGCTGGCAAGATCTAGCTAGTCCCACGATGCTTGTGGTAGCATGAGAGAATATTTATACCAGCCAGTACAGAATACATGGTCAGATAAGACTGCCACATTCAGACTATCCCCCTATCTATGAAGTGACCTGCAGGAGGCAATCCAGGGCAGATGCAGAGGCCTAGGCTTTTAGGTGTCCTGCAACACTCAACATCATAAAAATAAAAATAATAACCATCAAAAATAGGGAGAGGTGAACAGACACTTCCCCGAGGAGGACATTCAGATTATCAGAAGTCATATGAAAGAGTGTTCATCACTTTATTATCAGGGAAATACAAATCAAAAGGACAATGAGATATTATCTCTAACCAGTGAGAACACCTACATTAAAAAAACTGAAACAACCAGTTTTGTCAGTGGGAATACAATGAAAAAAGAGCCCTTATTCAGCGGTGGTGGGAATGCCATCTGGTTCACCTCCACAGACAATAGAGAATGACGATTTCTCAAAAAAGTATGTACGGAGCTCCCATATGACCCAGTCATTCCACTGCCTGGCATCTACCCCAAATACAAAAACATTAATTAAAAAGATATATGCACATCTATGTTCATTTCAGCACTTAGTCAAGACATAGAAATAATCCAATTGCTCAACAGTGGATGAAAGTATAAAGAAGTAAAAGGACATGATGAAATACTATGTAACCACAAGAAAGAATGTAAGCATGCAATTTGGCATCTAGGATGAAAAGGAGAGCATCATTTTGAACAAATAAGTCAGAAAGAAGAACAAATACGAGGTGATCTCACACATCTGTGGTATATATAAAAATAAAATAAGGGTATAAAAGATATCAGTTGTGGGGCCGGAGTGATAGCCCAATGGGTAGGGCGTTTGCCTTGCACGCAGCTGGCCTGTGCCCGCTTGGGTTCGATCCCCGGCATCCCATATGGTCCCCTGAGCACCGCCAGGAGTAATTCCTGAGTACAGAGCCAGAAGTAACCCCTGGGCATTGCCGGGTGTGACCCAAAAAGCAAAAAAAAAAAAAAAAAGATATCAGTTGATAGCAAACTGTAGGCACTGGATTGCAGAACTGAGGATGTGAAAATTACTCAATAATAGGAAACATAAAACAGAATCAGAGATAGCTCAAGTGGTAGAACACATGCTGAGTATATAAAAATCTCTGACTCAGATCTTTAATACCACATGTCCCCTGAGAACCAATGGGCTAAGTCCTAGTGTCCTCAAGTGCCTCTAGGTTATGGTACTGGTGTCTCTGAGCACCTCCAGGCCTGCATCACTGAGCAGAGTATCACTGCAAATAACCTTGGGCCCAGTAGAGCCATTAGGTGTGGCCTTTATATAAAAATAAAGGGACAGGGACCTTTGTTTTTGATATGGGAGAGGAATAGTGTTAGAGACCATGCCTTTCTTATGTGAGATTCAGGGTTTAAACCCCAATATACTCTCAAAACCCCCACATTTTATCATACCTATGGCATAAATGGATCTCCATCAATGATTTAAAAATCTCTATTTGCAGATGACATGAGAAAATGCACAGAAAACCCTAAAATAATGAAACCCAATTTACAAAACTATTATAGTTTTATAATACTATTATAAATAGCAAATCAGCACAGTAAAGTAACAAGCTAGAAAATTAATACACAAATATCTGTTGCATTTCTTTATATACAAACAATACAGAAGACAAAAACATCAAGAAAATAATACCATTTATTATTACATTAAAATGAAGTAAGTTCTCATCAGCCATAACATGAAGAGGTTCACAAGCAGCTGGGGCGGCTGGAACTCGGCTCGCCCCGGTCCAGCTGAATATGGGACCCCAGGAGGGCAGACGGGTTTTGGGAGTGGGCCCATCACCTCTGGGGGTCCCGAAGCAGCCGGATGAGACTCACCCATCACACTAGCCACCATTTTCGCTGTCCAGACGCTGGGAAACTGCCTCACAACCAGATTAACAGAGCAAAACCAGTTCGAGCCCAGGTCTTGCGGCCGCAAGCAGCCGCGTGGTCCATTAAAATAGTGGAAACAGTAATGTCTTTTAATGCACTGCATTCCACGAAGAACAGGAAAGTTTGGCGGGAGGGAGAGATAAAGAGGAGAGAAATGACATACAGAACCCACCAAGTAGTTGAGGTGTGGGAGGGGAGGGAGTTGGGAACATTGGTGATGGGAAATGGATTTGGGTGAAGGGTGGGTGTTGGAACACTGTAAAACCAAAACTCTACATGAGCATCTTTCAATTGTATGTCTAAAATGGTGTAATAATATTTGGGAGGGGGAATAATAAAATAAAATTAAATCGAAAAAAATAAAATAAAATGAAGTAAGTTCTTAGGAATAAAAATTAAGGAACTATACAATGAAAACTATAAGACATTGTTCAAAAAATAGAGCAGTCATTGAGACCATATAGAGGTCAAAGAACCTTCTTTTTATGTAGTCAGTCCCAGATTCTATCCCTGGCAGCACATATGATCTTCATGAGCATTCCTTAGAGTGATCCCTGAGCATAAAGCCAGGTTAGCTCCTGGCTGCATTTCTGGGTATGGACAAAACTCCCTCACCCTCCCAGAAAGAAAAAGCATGAAATACAAAGAAATGGAAAGACATTTTGTGCTTAAGGATAAGAATCATTATTGTTAATTCTATCCAAAGCAACATAGTCAATGTATTCTTTATCAATATCTCAATAGTATTCTTCAAATAAATAGAATAAACATTACTAAAATTTGTATGGAAAAACAAAAGATCCCCAAATAGCCAAAGCAATTCTAAGGAAAAAAAATAGAATGGTGGTATCAGACATCGCAACTTTAAACTATACCACAAAGTGATAGCAATTAAAACAGAATGCTACAGTAATAAAAACCCATAAATCTGTCAGTGAAATAGAATTGAGAGCCCAGAAATAAAGTCACATATTCATAGGCAGTTAAGTTAAAACAAACAAGCCTAGAATGTACAATGAAAAAAAGTCTTTTTAAGAACTGGTGATAAGAGGGGGTTGTAAAGTACCTGCCACTGAGGCAGGCTGGGGATTGGGAGGTGGGGGGGTTAGGGACATTGGTGGTGTGAAACACACTGGTGAAGGGTGAAGGGAGGAGTGTTGGAACATTGTACCAGTGTTGAAACATAGTAAGACTGAAATTTTATAACTGCATATCTCACATGATTCAATGAAAAAAAGAGAGAACTGGTGATAAGAAAAGAGTTCAGCAGTGTGAAAAAGACTGAAACTGGACTGCTTCATACCAAGCACAGGGAGTGATCCCTGAACACAGAATCAGGAGTAAACACCATTGGGTGTGACCACAAAACAAAACAAAAAAAAAACAAACAAATAACCCCAACACAAAGATGGGCAGAAGATCTGGATAGTCATTCTTTTAAAGGATGACCTGTTATACAGATACCTATCTATATAGGCACATAAAAAAGAAAAAGCTTAATATTGTACATTGTCAGGGAAATGTGAATCAAAATTATGCTGACAAATCACCAGACACCTGTGAGCATGGCATTTATCAAAAAGAGCAGAAACAAGAGAACAGAACATCCGTACACTTTTGGTAGGAACACAAACGAGTTTGTGTACACTTACTATAGTACACTTACAGATTATTAATCTGTAAGAGTTACTTTAAAGAATCTCTGAGAGTTCCAATCTCTAAGTATCGAGAATTCAAAGGTTTATTCACAGAACAACACTTCAAAGTTCAACAACAGTAATCTCTGGCAATGTCTGTCATGGGACAGCTCAATCTTGTCACGTGGGAGAGCACCAGGCTGAGCTACAGAGAAGGGACAGCTAGTTCTGACACAATCTGACAAGCTTCATTGTCAGGAGAATCACAGAGGGGAAGAGGTGGAGCTTTTTTCCCCCCAACCAAGTAAAGTACTGTCTAACCTCAGAGGGTTTTTTGTTTGTTTGTTTTTGTTTTTTGTGGATGGAGAGGGTGGCATTTGGGGCACACGTAGGGTGCACAGGCTTACTCCTGACTGTGTTCAGGGATCACTCCTCGCAGGGCCTGGGAGGCTACATGTGGTGTTGCAGTTTGAACCTGGACTAGCCACACACAAGGCAAATGCCCTACCCTATGTACTATCAGTCCAACCTCATGGACTCAGTTTTATCCCTACTGTTTATGCATTACTGAAGGGTCTGGGTGACCTTTCTCTGAGAGAGGCTGAGATTAAGCACTATGAAAATGGAACGAAGCATTTTAAAGCCTCACTGAGGAACACTTGGATAGACTAAAGGTCAAGTAAGTTGGTTTTAATATAGAATTTGATATAAAACATGACCTCTATTTAATGATAGACACACTTTTCAAATTTGTAGAATTAAAGTTTCCTACAAATAATTTATAATCCATCAAGAATACCCAAGATAGCATTTTAAAATATTTTTTCTCATATTCAGTATTTGGAAAAAAATTGTAAGGTATATATAACAACTTTGCCTATAAGTCTATGACTGAGTTAGCCACAGATCCTCACCTGTTCTTCACAGTTTGAAGAAGAATTTGTTTTTCTACGCACAGTATTGCAGGTGTGACGTTTCATGGTGTATGATTTCTGGAGCCAACAGTCTGGAATTATTTAAATTAGATGAAATATTTACTATCATTTTGGATCCAATTATATTAATTTATTGCTTTTAAGGAAAATATTGGGAAGGTACAGGAAGAAGAAATGCATTTTATAAAATTTTTCAATGAATTTCAGAACCTTTAGCTGTTTAACACCTCAAGTATACAATTAAAAATTGAAATGTACAGTTAGGAAAATTACCAGAGAGAATAAACTGTATGCTCATTAGACAAACGTTACTAAGTTTTCTCTTTGTCAAGTGAACCTAAAGGAACAAATTGGAGTTGTGGTCAAATGATGAGTTTGCAGCTGTTTCACATCTTTTGGTGCTCTTAACATTGCTTTGTTGGGGCTGGAGCAATAGTCCAGCGGGTAGGGCATTTGCCTTGCACACAGCTGACCCAGTTCAAGCCCCAAGCACCATCAGGAGTAATTCCTGAGTGCAAAGCCAGAAGTAACCCCTGAGCATTGCTGGGTATGACCCCAAAGAGCCAAAACAACAACAACAACAACAACAACAACAACAACAACAATCATTATTTTGTTGAGTCGATAACTTCCTGTGCATCAACTGTTTATCAGGTACTACACGATGATTTTAAGCCCTACTGAAAGTTCAATTCCTGCCTCAACACTGGAAAAAAATTTAGTTACAAAGGTCTAAATTCGATGTGTATTATTGAGTAAATGTATGAATCAGCCATTATGTTAGTCATAAGATAAACACGGTCTCTATCCTCAAATTCAAGAGGAAGAAGTTTTCATTTTTGTCATCCCAGAATCATACTTTGGAACTTACAGAGTAAGTCAAAGGTATCCATCAATCCAGCAAGGCATCTGGTCTTGCATCTTCTAAATACTCTTTTCGTTGAAAAGCTTTTGCCCCTTTTGAATAGTGTATAAAAAAAAAAAAAAAAGATTTTCAGTGTTTACCTAAAAGAACATTGAACTTATTTTCACTTTTTTAAATTAATGAATACACTAAGAGTCTGTGTAAGTCACACATGCCAGACCATGCTATTCAATGGGTCAGTGAGTTAGAGCAAACCCAATTCTAGCCTGAATGGATCAGTGACACACTAACACCCAAATGCCTAAAGAGAGTTCAACTTAATTATCACCACTCACCGAACTCTTGATTCCATCCAGTACCATTCCCTTCTCTAAAATCTCTTTATCCCCAATCCCTTCCAACCTGAGAAAATAGAAATTCACTCAGCTTCTTGTTTGATCCATAATTAATGCATTTGCTCTTAACTCCTGAGATCCAGACAATTACCAAGTTATTTTAGTTCTTTCATCAATATATTTTGGGCTCATTTTCTCTTTACATTAACATCACCCTAGTCCAAGTCTTCATTATCTCCACCTGGACAAACTGAATAACCTTCTAAACTGATTACTTATACCCTGACTTCAACCAATATACATTTATACATAGATAGATAGATATAGGTATAGTTATAATTTTAATGGCCTTTGATATTTTTCTCCACGAAATACAGGTTGTCTAAAGACAAGACAATGGGATTTTTTTTTTTGCTTTTTGGGTCACACCCAGCATTGCTCAGGGGTTATTCCTGGCCGTGCACTCAGGAACTACTCCTGGCGGTGCTCAGGGGACCATATGGGATGCCGAGGATCAAACCCAGGTTGGCAGGATACAAGGCAAATGCCCTAGTAGTTGTGCTGTTGCTCCAGCCCCTGGGATTCTATTAATGGAATATTCCTGGTCCTGGGACAATAACTTGCATATAAAGTAGCCATTAATAAATACTATTTAAAGAATAGTGAAAGCTTTTAGAATCATGATAGAAGTTCTTACATATATGACAAATTTAAGAATCTATTCTCTAAAAAAGTTTTCCACTTTATATAGGTCAATTTCTCAAAGAAAACAGCTTATTTCTTTTCCTTCAGACTGACTATATGGTGACGCTTTAGCAGAGACTTTTAGGAAGAAATTAAGAGTCTGAGTTCTGAGAGCATAATCAGATAAAGAGAATCATTTGCTAATGCTTTGCAGAGACAGAAAAAAATAATTTTATCGTCTTTGAGAAACACTGCCATCTGCTGGCAATAATCTTTCCCTCACATTGCTAGAAATTTTATTTTTATTATAGCAATAAGGTTATGACAGTGTTTAAGTTTCTAATGTTGATGCGCAAAGATGCTGTATGCCAACACCACCAAAGTGTCCACAGTGTTTTACCCTATCCCTGTGTCACCTCTGGTCCTTCCCTTTCCCATAACTCCCTGCTGTTGAGTGAGTTATGGTCATGGTGCATACAGGTACCTCCCTTAGCTCTAGGCCCTCCATCTATGCTCCCAGGTTATGTCCAGTCAACCTCAGCTTTTCCCCTACCCACTCCATAAGCCCGGTAACAATCATGTTCTATTGATGATGATGATGATGATGATGATGATGATGATGATGATGATGATGATGATGCTTTTGGGGTCACACCCAGCGATGCTCAGAGGTTACTCCTGGCTCTGCACTCAGGAACTACTCCTAGTGGTGCTCAGGGGAACATATGTGATGCAAGGGATTGAACCCAGGTCAGCCATGTGCAAGGCAAACACCCCACCCACTGTACTATGGTTCTGCCCGCCCCCACAATAATCTTAAACCACAGTAACTGGGAACATTTCTCTATACCTTCTATTTTTCTCAAATTTTCATAACTTTATCTTCTTTTTTGCATGTGTGTATTTTGTTTTTGGGTCACACCCATAGTGCTCAGAGCTTACTCCTGGCCCTGCGCTCACTCCTGGCAGTATTCAGGGGACAATATGAGGTGCCAGGGAATGAACCCAGGTCAGCTGCATGCAAGGCAAACGTTCTACCCACTTACTATTGCTTCGGCATCAGGGCATCAAGTTTTCATAACTTTTATGGTGATTTTAGAGTTCTGGTGGCATATGTCCCAGAGAGCCCACTTCTTGGCATATAACCTCAAAACATACACACAAGACATTAACCGGTAAAACATATACGCACACCTATGTTCATTGCATATGAACATATGCAATTTTATTTGGAGGTGTTTAAAAGAGTTTGCCTCCCGCTCGGCAAGCCTGGCAAGCTTCTCGTGTTGTATTTGATATGCCAAATTCCAGTAACAATTATATTAGGTCATTCCCATGACCTAATATAATGGTTTGAGGCTCTTTATGTTCCTGTAGCAAGCCGATGCCCCTGGCTCTACTGGCATCAGACAGGACATATGGAGATATTACTGGTGCCCGCTCTAGCAAATAGATGATCAACGGGAAGATCGTGATCATGAGATCGTGATGTTCATTGACAGGATATAGTAACAATCCAAAAACTCCAACTGTCCAAACCCAGATGAATGATTAAAAAGTTGTGATACTTTGAACACAACAGAATAATATGTAGCTACAAGAAAGGATGAAATCTTGAAGTTTGCTGCAAGTTGATTGGAACTGGAGGCTGTCATGTGGACAGAGCAAGTCAGAGGGAGGACAAACACCAAAAGGACTCGCTCATGTGATGTATGTAGAGCAACAAAGAAGGTCCTGGTGAACCTTTTTATTTTATTTTATTTTATTTTATTCCCTCTAGTCACAACTCCACCCAGCAAACCAGACTATTACAGCCCCGCTCGCGGCGCGTAATGGCCGCATGGTTTATTAATAAATGCTTTATTTAGAAGTGACTACAACAGTATGTCACCCGCACGGCAAGCCTGGCAAGCTACTCGTGTAGTATTTGATATGCCAAATACCAGTTATATTAAGTCATTCCCGTGACCTAATATAATGGTTTGAGGCTCTTTATGTTCCTGGAGCAAGTGGATGCCTTTGGGTTCTACTAGCATGAAACAGGACATATGGAGATATTACTGGAGCCCGCTCTAGCAAATAGATGATTAACGGAAAGATAGTGATAGTTTATTTTATTATTTCCCCCCAAATATTATTACACCATTTTAGACATACAATTGAAAGATGCTCATGTAGAGTTTGGTTCTACAGTGTTCCAACACCCATTTCTCCACCCAAACCCATCTCCCATCACCAATGTCCCTACCTCCTCCTCCCCTCCCACACCTCAACTACTTGGCGGGTTCTGTATGTCATTTCTCTCCTCTTTATCTCTCCCTCCCGCCAAACTTTCCTGTACATCGTGGAGTGCAGTGCATTAAAAGACATTACTGTTTCCACTATTTTAATGGACCGCGGCTGCAAGCGGCCCCGCGACCTGGGCTCGAACTGGTTTTGCTCTGTTAATCTGGTCGTGAGGCAGTTTCCCAGCGTCCGGACAGCGAAAATGGTGGCTAGTGTGATGGGCGAGTCTCATCTGGCTGCTTCCGGGACCCCCAGAGGTGATGGGCCCACTCCCAAAACCCATCTGCCCTCTGGGGGGCATAGTCAGCTGGGCCCGGGCGAGCAGAGTTCCAGCCTCGTCATGGTGAACCTTAACCCTGAATATAGACTGAGAGTACCAAGAAAGGTGGGGACACTGATATGGCACTTGGTAGGTAATATAAGGGCACAGGGCACAGTTGAGGATCCTGGACACTAAATTAATTATTTTTAAAAAGAGTTTGCTATTAAGGGATATACATGATAACCCCTAAATGTATGTATGTCAAGCTAAAATGTGTAAAGGGGGAGAGATAGAGATAGAGAGAGAGAGAGAGAGAGAGAGAGAGAGAGAGAGAAGTGCCTGCCATAGAGGTGGGCTGGGGGGAGGGAATCAGGGGACGGTGGTGGGAAATGTGTACTGTCAGAGGGATGGGTGCTGGAACACTGTATTACTGAAACCTAATCATAAACAGTTTTGCAATTTTATATCTCATGGTGGTGTAATAAAATTATATATATATATACATATATATATATAAAATTTCCTAGTTCCTAACTAATGACTAAATAAAGAAACATCTACACAATAGACAGTAGTTGTGTAGATCTGTACATCTACACAATGGAATACTATGCAACTGTTAGGAAAAAATGAAGTCATGCAATTTGCCTATAAATGGATGAACATGGAAAGGATCATGTTGAGTGAAATTAGTCAGAAGGAAAAAGACAGATATAGAATGACTGCATTTATTTGCATGACATATATATATGTGTATATATATATATATATATATATATATATATATATATATATATACACACACACACATTCATATTATGATACCAAAATCCAATGTCAGGCGAAACGTGGATCAGGAGGTCTTATCAAAGGTGGAAATTACCACAAACGTGTGGGAGTCCGAGGTTAGGTAAGACAGAGAAAGGAACATGTGCTAATAATTGTCAAAAGGGCTAATATCAACCTAGAACTGAGCATTAAATACAGGCAAAAAAAATGCACATAATGGCCTCTAAGTGTATGTATTACAATCCACAATATGTAAGAGAAGGAAGAGAGAGATAGATGGAGAGAGAGAAAGAGAGAGAGAGAGAGGGGAGAAAGAGAGAAAAGATAAAGAACCTTCCATAGAGGCAGACTATGAGAGGGGAGGAAATCGGGGACATTGGTGGTGGGAAATGGGCACTGGTGGAGGGAGGGGTGCTGGAACACTGTGTGAACGAAACCCCCAAACATGAACAACTTTGTAATTATATATCTCACGGTGGTATAATAAAATACTAATTAAAAAAAAATTCCTAGTTTCTAAAAAAAAAAAGTTTGCTATTGTATGACTGAGGTCCAATCATGAACAGCTTTGTAACTGTCTGTCTCATGGTGATATAACAAAACTTTTTACAGAAATTTAGAGAAAGAGTTTGCTAAGGGGGCAGGTTGGGGGATGGACCATGAGTCTCATCCATCTTAGTGTCTACGATCCCAAAACAGATCCTGGGGAAAGGTACTTTAACAAGTAGATATTTGTTAAATGACTTCACAGCAGTCATTGGAATGAAATGTCTATGCTTCTGATAGGATTTGTGCCTGGTTGAAATTGCTGAAGAAGTTTTACATCTGAACCAGCAAATAACTTATTAACTTTTGTTTTGTTTTGTTTTGTTTTTGGGTCACACCCAGAAATGTTCTGGCTCTATACTCACATTGGAGATTGAACTCTGGTCAGCCAGGTGCAAGGCAAATGACCTACTCCACTGTGCTATCCTTCTGGGCCCTCACTCACTTTTACATATTTTTTAAAGAATTCAGGTTATTCAATATTTAGCTGGAGATTCCATGCCTCTGCAGGCAAAGTGAAGATGGACCTTAAAATGAGCCAATCCTGCAAACACCCACCAACAAATCCTTGTGATTCTCTCCTCTCTGGAGTCTCAGAAATGCTGCACTGAATTTTTCTTTAATAAGGAGTTAGCAGGATTCCTACCAATTGGAGTAAGCAAGGGTGTTGGGGAGGGCAGGGACTTGATTTCTTGATCATATTTAGATTAAATTCAAGTAGTTCTATGCCTGAAATAATATCCCTTGTCCATTTATGTATGTTCAACAAAATTGTAATTTAAATGGCTGATCAGCTCACCTCTCATAAAAAAATTTTCATTGGGGAAGGAAATTTTCTGCAAAGCGAAGAACATTTCAGAAGGGACTTAGGCATTTGAATGCCTGTCTGCTGAGTTACATCTCTAGTGAGGCTCTGATGTTGCTTTTGGTGTCTTGATCTCATTTTGCTTTAAAACTTTATTTGGGATAAGTACATGGATAGTAAATATTCTAAACGTGGGTTCTTTTATTTACTAAGAGGAGTTCTGGTAGGTCACAGTAGAATGTCCAAACATATTTGGTAGAATGTCCAAAACCAATTCTGGACATTCATGAGGAACCCAAAAGCTGTTAGTACTGGTTTTTAAGTAACATGCTGGAGTGTGGAGTCTTCCAAGTTCTCTGATCCCTTTTCTGTTTTCTTTTGACTCAGTCAAGCTCCTCCAGACATCTTCCAGACCATACCCTGAAACTATTACTGTATTATTTATAGGACATGGAGTAAGTGATTCCTCTGTTTCTGTAACCTTTTACAATTTTCTTCCAGAGCAGTGATTTCAACCTAGAAATTGACACATGCAAATCAAGTGTTCCCCAACCACCTTTTATAGTCTTTCAAAAATTCAAAATCAATAGGAAGCGAGCATACTTACATTAAGTCTCAAAAAAAATAATAAGCAAAATTATCTAAAATCAGGTCAGAAAGATGGCACAGGGATTAAGGCACTGACCTTGTGCATGACCCACCTGTTCTATCCCTGGTACTGCACATGCCCCTGAGTCTCTCTCTCTCTCACACACACACACACACACACACACACACTCAATTATCCGCACTTTCACCCTGAGAAGGAAGAAATAGGGCAGGAAGATGGTTCACAGGTCTTACATGCAGAAGTCTCACGCTCCATCCTCAGAACCAGACGGCACTATTGGGAAACAATCCCTGAATACCAAACCTGGAATAGCCCACAGAACTTCCAAGTTTGGTTCCCAAAAAATCCAAAAATGCCATGTAGGAGTGCACACATATACACAAACACACACAAACTTACACATACACAAACACAACACACACATACTTGGGTTTAAATTTAAAAAATACACAACAATGTTTAATTTTTAAAATGGCCAATAGGACTCGGAGCAGGGATTTGGGCCCCTCCACCCATTCCCCAGACTCGGGTTGGTGGGCGTGGCCCTGAGCTGCCAGCCACCACAGCCAACCTCTGGAAGACAGACACTCCAGATCTACAGCTGTGCTGGTGCATGGCTGCAGAGCGGCCAGTCTAAGATAATCTTAGACTATAACGCATTTTAGCACCAGGTCCTTCCCAGAATCTTTCTCATTTATACACTTTAATGATCATTTTATTTGCAACAAACTAGAGAGGTTATGGGGGAATGAGGAATTATGATGTAACACTAGAACTACTGTTGAATATTCACATAAAGACATCATACATCACTAGTATCTATAGGGCAAGTCACAAAGTGTAATAGAAGAGATAGAGAAATACAGCGACAGAGACAAAGAGATAGAGAAATAAAATGTGCCTGCAATAGGGGCCGGCAGGGTTTGGGTGGTGGGGGCGTGTTTTGGATATGGGTGGTGGGAATTTGGCACTGGTGGAGGGATGGGTGCTGGAACACTTTATGGCAGAGACCCAATTATGGACATCCTTGTGATTGTATATCTCACATGGTATAATAAAATTTTTTAAATGGCCAATAATCTTAGGATACTGAAGTTCATCAGGAATAAAAAAATACAAATTAAAAATTTTTCTACCCAACACATATTCAAAATAAGAAATACTTATAATACTCACTTTGATGAAAAGTGAACTAAACCCATACATGATAACACAATTAGTGGAAATCAATCTGAATTGTATCTACCAAGGCTTAAAGTAAATATATCTCTTGATCTAGCCATTTCACTTCTAGAAATTAATCCTAAAGAATTAGTTGCCACAAACATAGGTGATATGTCTGAGTTTACCGGCAATGAATAATTAGAAATCACCTAAATGTTCATCAGTGAATGAAATTAACTCATACGGAATCATTAAAAAAGATTTTTTAAAAGATTATAATATGGGATCATTAAAAATAATACTATAACTCTGCATAGCAACATGGAGATTTCTCTAAGATGTTAAATAAAAAAAAGTGAAAAAAATTCTGTGTCTTAAATATTTATCTACCATCATTGCTCTGTTCTGATAGTTTTTTTGAATATTTTTTTCCTTTGTATCTGATAAATCTGCCAGTAGAGGGCACTAGAGCAATAGGAGGCAGTGTGCGTTCTCTTTCTAGTTCCTGGGTGCTTTCCTCCTTTTATTTATATATTTTTGTATTAGGGAAGTAGTTTTTCTTCCATTAAGTTTCTAAAGCAGTACTGGGCAGCTCCCCAGTTATTTTCAATATCACCCTGTGCATGTGTTCCTGCTCAGTTCTGCCAGCATCCTTGTTAGCAGTTTCCCAGACTGTGTAGCTTCCTGATACCTTTGCTTAACTCTCCGACCCAATTTCTTCCATGTGGGCTCCTCAGCAGGCAACTCATCATGCCTCCTCACCCACTGGCATCATCCATCACTCTTCTTTGAAATCTGATTGTGTATCTTGGAGAAAAGAGTCCGTCTCTCCAAAATTCCTTCCTCCCTTGAGTGCCTTGTTTCAACCGTAGAAGCAGTGGATACTCCTTATTTCTATTATATTTTTAGATTTTCTTTATTCAGTAGTAGCTAACACCTAGTTGTTATTTAATTCTAGTTACACTTTCTCTATTTAATGGTGAAGAGAGATTTGGTCTCCTGAGACACCGTATAACACTGTATCTCATTATGTTTTCTTCTTTTTTTTTTCTTTTTGGTTCACACCCAGCCATGCTCAGGGGTTCCTTCTGGCTCTGGACTCAGGAATTACTCCTGGCAGTGTTCGGGGGGACTATATGGGATGCTGGGAATTGAACCTAGGTTGGCCGCGTGCAAGGCAACCCCCATACCTGCCCCTATCGCTCCAGCCCCCTCTTTATGTTTTCTTTTCTATCTTGTGCGTTGGAGTGGGGAGTGGGGCTCAAAAAGCTCGCGTGCACGTGCTGCAGGGGTTGTTTTAGGTTTGAATCTTTCACCAAATGGTCTCCCCAGCACCACGTCAGGAGAATAGCCCTAGAATGGCCCCAAAAACAAATACCAAACAGAATAAAACCTGTGTGTGTGCGCACACACACACACACACACACACTACTCATATCTATATAAATGTATTGATATAGAATACTCCAAATTATTGACAGAGATTATTCTTAGGAAAATGGGTTGAATTGTAGGGTGTAGAGAGCTTTTTTCATTTACTTTCTTCTCCTACTTAAAATTTCTACATATATAATAAATGAGGTATATATAATTAGAAACCAATATGGCAATATGTATAGAATGCCAATTTCTAGGAATTAAAATGTTAGAGGACTGCTTCATCATTGAGGGCTGCTCTTGGAAAGATAATTTTTAAGCATAAAAAAGTATAAATTATTTAAAAGTCAATAAATAGTGTGAAAAGGATAAATTTTATCTGAGACAGAGTTGGGATTATTGCATGGTTTCATGGGACATAAGAAATTATAGTGCTTCTCATCATGTCAGGAGTTGTTCATGCAAGAAAAATGGTAATGAGAAGATGGCAACTCAAGATAATTTAAGTAGAAGTTAGGGCTAAAAATTCACATTATTTATAGCTTTAGAGCTCTCCTAAACCACTCCTAAATTTTAGCACTGAGAAGGGAATCCAATTAATTAGACCCTGAAGTGCCAACAACTGTCATTACAATAATTTCTGACTTTATTTCTTATATTCTCATACAGCAATGCCCAAATACATTATAGTCAGAACTATAAAGTTAGCATTTTTGATCTCCAAACTTAGCACGCAAAGAAGCTCAAAATATAATTCTTTTTTTAAGGAGAGTGTTTTATAGGAACAAGTGAAGAAATGAGCTAAGTAGGATGATGTTCCACTCATACACAATATAAATAATCGAAATGCTGAAAAATCTTGAATTTAATTCTTGAACTTAAGAAATGGAAATGGTGGTGTGGCTTTATTTTTAAAGGGGGTGAAATCTGAACTGAAATCAGGTGGTCCTGCCGTTTTCTAATAATTCTTTTTCACTGTAACTTTAGCAGGTGGGATCAAAAATAAACCCTACAACATAAAAGTAAATTAACGTCTGTTCACTTGTTGCCTTATTTGTAACAAGGAGAGAAGTGTACCTGGATCCGAGATTTCAGCATCCATGCTAAGATATGCATAGTATCCAAAACTTACTAAGGTCTCTGAATTTAAAGGTTCTTCACCTAAAAATGAGGGATCCTCCTAAATTATCTCAGCATGTCCTATGTTACCAGTCTTTAAGCCCACTGATCAAGGTTTCTTAGGTGGAGTGAGATAGGACCTCAGAACACTATAGAAAACCATTGAACATAAATAGTCTAAAGAGAAAAATATCCTCCTGTAAATATTCTAGGACGCTGGACTTTCTGGCTCCCCGCCCCTCTGAGGACTGGGCCAGATAGCAAACCCTTCTGTAAAGACAGGTAAGGAAAGAAAGCGCAGTCTCCAAAGAGGAAGTGGGGTGATCCTTCTGTGACTTAGAGTGTGAATCTACAGATGTGTCTGTCCACGGGCACAGTCCTTGGAGAAGAAAAAATCCTAATCAGAAGGACCAAGGAAAGACAGTACCAGTCTCACCTTAGAGGAGCAGCCATCATCCGGGCACCCATCAGTACGATAGAGGTGGTTGCGCGCCGAGCTATAGCACAGCTGGTAGTGCGTGAGTCTGCTTTGCACGTGGCCAACCAGGGTTCGATCCTCGGCATCCCATATTGTCCCCCTGAACTCTCCCCCCAACATCCGATATTGTCTCCCCTGAGCATCTACAGGAGTAATTCCTGGGTGCAGAGACAGGAGTAACACCTGAGAATATCTGGGTATGACCCCCAAAGGGGGAGGGAAGAGCATCAGGAGACAGCTCTAACTCCCATCCTTGCTCCCTTGGCACAACGGATGAACCCCAAAAGACCCCACCATACTGGGAGGGCAAACTACTATTCCCTTACCCAGTCGAACCCCTTGGCACTCTCCTCTCCCTCTAGTCTCCAGAGCCCGCCCCTGCTCCCCTGCCTCATTTCTCCAGGTCCTCTCTTGATCCCACCTACAGCTTCATGTTTCTCACTTCAAACTGTTCTCTCTACTCTCTCGCTGCCATAGTCCCTTTCCACGGGCCTTTTCACTTTTCTCTGCCTGCTCTTGCGGGCCAGTCTCATTGGCAACAAGTGAAATGGTGGCTGAAGAGACCTTGTTTTAGGAGCCTGAACTTTCCGTTTTCTCGCCTCCCGAGGGCATGGTCAGAGAGTAATTGGTTCCCCCCCATGGTGCACTCAGAGGATTGGCAGCTCTTCCTACCCATGCTGGACCTGCCTAGGTTACTGCAGGGCTTCCGCATATGGGTGGCCCAGGGCCTTGTCCTAGCTCTTTCTTAACTTTTCCAAATTTAATTTTATTTTTATTGTTATTATTTTTTATCGAGTCACTGTGTGATAGACCATTACAAAGCTGTTCATGATTAGTCACCTCTTTTAAAGTGAAGGGGTCTTCCCCATAGCTAAGAAAGGGGGACTAGGGATAGCTCAGCTTAGCATAAGAACTGCCATTTTAAAGCAGCCACAGCTATTTTTTGCAACCGTTGCTTGCTCTGTGGAAAATTATAGGCACAGCGCCCTGTGCTTTGGAGACAGATACCAAAGATTGCAAACTTAGCCGAGAAAGCCTGTGGTCGCCAGCTCTCAGAACTAAGTTCTGAGATGAGCCCCCCCAGATAGCATAAGAGCACAACTCAGTCCAATGTGAGCCAGCTGGAGGCAACCAATCAGGAAAAAGAAGGAAATGGGTGGTGGGCCTGTTCTCAGAAAACACAGATCTTCCCTGCCGCCTCCACCCCCCCCCCCACCTCCCAGATTACCACCCTTAGGCCAGACTGAGCCATCCAAATGTGAAAGATAGCCATGGTAAATCGAGAAATTGGTGCTTGACCAAGGGGGTGGGCTTGGGGTTTTAAGGTTTATAGGTTTATAATTTCAAAGTTTTGAAATTAGAGTAGGGGGTCGCTCTCCTGACTGGTCCGTTTTGGGACTCAGTCAACGCTAGCTCGACTTGAGCCTGATTAATAAAGCTTTTTGTTACAAAGTCTTTTGCTTTGAGCAGTCCCTCCGCTACCCACCCTAAAAAAGCTGTTTTGCAAGACCTTGACTTCAGGGCTGTGCTGTTTTCTTGCAAGCAACAGAATCCAGACTTGCTTTGAGTGGGAAATTCAATGGGAAAGCTGGTCCTTCAAAATTTCCTCCAGGTATGCTACCCAGGTGTGCTAACTTGCAGAGCCTGGCAAGCTACCCGTGTTGTATTTGATATGCCAAATACCAGTAACAATTATAGACCTCATTCCCATGACCTGATGGAATGGTTTGAGGCTCTTTATGTTCCTGGAGCGAGCAGATGCCCTTGGGCTATACTAGCATATGACAGGATATATTGAGATGTTACTGGTGCCTGCTCGAGCAAATTGATGGTCAATGGGAAGACAAGTGAAGTAATACAAGTGATGCTACCCAAGTTTTCCAAGTAATTCAGGACCACGTTGTAGGCCAGACACAAAAGCACATATATTCCATGCATTGGAACCTGAATTCCATTCCTATCATGGACAAAAATATAAGCCCACCCTAAGTTGTTAATGTGGCCTGAGCACTATGGCAATGTAACTTACAGCGCAGGCTTACTACACAACAGGCACCTTTGTGGAAACCTTATAGAAATTAGCTCATCTCTCTGTATGGTAGATTGCATTTTGAAAAGTTAACAGGGGCCCAGCAGGCAGCTCAGTGGTAGAGCTCATGTCTTTGCTATGTATGTAGTCCTGGGATTACAAAAATAAATAAACTGGGTCAGAGTTCTGGGCTGCGTCAAGCTCTCAACCTTCCGGAAAACCTACAAGAATGAGAATACTGTATGTATTTATTTATTTTTAATTTGGGGTCACATACTCAGCTGTGCTCAGAGATCATTCCTGGTGGTACTAACAGACCATCTATGGTACCCTGAATTGGAACCTTGGTTGGTGCCCTGCAGGTCCTGAATATTCTATTTAAAGCAGCTGATAAAAGCAAACGTTTATCTACTTTCGCTTTGTGATCATTTCAACATGACAATTTTGCCTATGATTCCCTTCATCTGATTATCTCCTCATCCCTTTTTTCTATAAAAGCCTTAATGTGTGTGTCTCCCTGGGACAGATTTTAGGTTTGGCTACTCTGTATTTCTTAACTTTTAATTATCCGGTCCAAAATAAATATACTGGCACTCTATAGGCCTCCTAATATAACAATATTATTCTCATTTCACAGACAGAGCTAAATATCTTGTTTCAGATCAGCTATTAATTCATCTCTTAAGCAGCAGTTCAAATCAGAACTCAGGTAGTTGTACTCCAATAAGGCAACTCAAAGCTAACTACAACCATTGCCTCTGGAAGGTTAGGGTAAATTTGTCTGCAATCCAAAAATCTCATAATTAAGACTTCTTTCTTCCTTTGAGTCAGGATTATAAGATAAGGTGGAGGAAGGTTGGGGAAGTAGATCCCAAAGGAATCTGCTTTGCTAGTTATGTGACCTCAGTGAGTTTGTAAGGTGATGTACGTTCCTTAAGTATATATATATTATTCTGATTTCCTTTTGAAGTCATTCCTTAGGGCTCTCTGTTATATTAAGGGTAAAAGATGAAATGGGCTCTCAATTTATTTTGTTTGGGCCAGTATCAGGACTAAAGTTCTCTTCTACCTCCCAGGCCGCCAGGGAACAGATGAAAACTCACAAGTCGGTGCAGTTTCAGAAGGCTTTTAATGGTAGAACAAGCTCTACAATAATGGAAGACCTCTAGCTCTGGTCAGAACTTAGACCATACACGAAGGCCCAAGTCTCCCACCAAAGAGGATCCCACCAGAGAGAGTCCCACCAAAGTGGGTGCTGTACCTCAAGTCAGTTCCCTTATATATACAAAAGTAATCCTAACTTCAGGGAGGGTCCTGTCAACAAAGATCAATCAAACAGCTTCTAGAGAGTAGAAGGGTGGAGTAGGGTGGTGCCACACCCTACTACAGGTCTAAACAAATGATTATGCCAAGGACTAATTCCTTCTTCCAAGATTATCTCTTATGTGAAACATTGGAGAGAGAGGCAGGGCTGGTATAAAGTAATACATCTTAATTTCATGGGCTTCATGTAATCTGGATGGTATCCACAAGGTCCTTCTTGTTTATTATATGTGCCAGAGTGATTCTGAGTATCTTGTTTTCTGTATACTGAAAGGGCCACACTATCCTGCTTGAGAGCACACTAGAATGATCCTTCCTATAATCTTAAACAATAGTCTCAATGTACTGAGACTGAGGTGATAGTCTCCTGGTAAATTCAAACTGTCCCACGCTGGGTGCAGTGGGTATAAAGAGGATCTGTGCCAAATTTAGATAACAGAGAAGTCACAGAAGATAAATAATAATAAGTTAGAAGTTACTCATTCAGAGTCAAGGTGACTTCTGTAACTGCCACAGCCTCCATCAGTGTTTACACAGAAAAGAGATCTCATCAGTATGAACCCTGGCTTCACTTGTATCACTTGTATCACTTGTGTCACTTGTCTTCCCATTGTTCATTGATTTGCTTGAGCAAGTACCAGTAACATCTCCATATGTCCTGTCGCATGCTAGTGTAACCCAAGGGAATGCCCTTGGGTTTGCTCCAGGAACACGAAGAGCTTCAAACCATTCCTTCAGGTCATGGGAATGAGGTCTATAATTGTTACTGGTTTTTGGCATATCAAATACGATATTTGGCATATCAAATACCCAGAGCCTGGGTAGCTTGCCAGGCTCTGCCGTGCGGGTGGTATACTCTCAATAGTAGGCTCTCATCTTGTGCATTTACTGATGAACCACAAGGCAGCCGTGCACAATGGGCTTTTCTTTTGGGTGGAACTCTGACGAGCTGTGGAATCTGGATGTTGAAAATGACTGCCCTCATGGTGTGGGGATTCCTCTGGCTTCTTACGAGGCTCTATTGGGATGTCTAGAACCTGCCTTCTGTCCCAGGCTCCTCATGATCACCTGAGAACAGGGAGAGCCGGTAGCAGCTTTGCCCCATGTATCTGAGTCCAACCCTGGCTTAGGGACATGTAAATAGTTTAAAGTATAATTAGATTAAACTGCAAAAGATCCCAAGTTAACTAGGCCATCATCCAACCCACTGGGACTAGGAATACAGCACTGCTGGCCAGAACATTGAAACTCTAGGCCTGTTAGCTGGGCTGAGAATTGCTGGTAGTAGCCTCTGAGTTCCCTGACATTTCTTGGGAGCCTACACACACACACACACACACACACACACACACACACACACACACACACACAAACACACTAAGTAAATCACTGTCACTGTCTGTCACTGTCTTCCCGTTCATCATCAATTTGCTTCGAGTGGGTCCCAGTAACATCTCCATATGTTCTGACTCATGCTAGTAGAGCCCAAGGGCATCTGCTTGCACAAGGAACATAAAGATCCTCAAACCATTCCATCAGGTCATGGGAATGAGGTCTATAATTGTTACTGGTATTTGGCATGTCAAATATGACACGGGTAGCTTGCTAGGCTCTGCCGTGTGGGTGGGATACTCTTGTCACCTCTATTTTTTTTTTTTTTTTTTTGCTTTTTGGGTCACACCCGGCAATGCTCAGGGGTTACTCCTGGCTCTGCACTCAGGAATTACTCCTGGCGGTGCTTGGGGGACCATATGGGACACCGGGAATCGAATCCAGGCCGGCACAGGCCGGCCGCATGCAAGACAAATGCCCTACCCGCTGGACTATCGCTCCGGCCCCTTGTTTGTCACCTCTACCCCTGAGCATCGCCAGGTGTGACCCAAAAAGCAATAATAATAATAATAATAATAATAATAATAAATCCAGCATTTATTGACAAAATGCGCAGCTGCAAGCAGCCGTGTGAGCCAGGCTGTGACCAGCTCTTCTGCCGGGTGGAGTTCTGACGAGAGGGAAGTCCGGATGTGGAAAATGGAAGCCCTCATGGAGTGGGGGGGGTCATCTGGCTTGTTGCAAGGCTCTGCTGGGGTGGCGGGCCAGGGCTAGAACCCACCATCCCTCCTGGGTGCCTTGTGAGGAGCTGGCACAGGGAAAGCCAGTAGCAGCTCTGCCCATGTCTGTGAGTCTCTATAATTTTGAGTAGCATTACTTTTAACTGCCTATTAGGAATTTACATTTTTTGTGGTTAGTAATGCATAATCTCTTCCTTCAGTTTCAATAACTAATGGCAGAAAGTAATAAGCAGTGATGAACTTTTTCCTAATTCACATTTAAAGAAGCTAAGAAGTTAATACTGAACCACTAAGCATCTTCAAGCCATCTGCATTTAAGTTATACTAAATATAAATTGTATGCACACCAAAAAACTGCCTACCACTTTAAAAAATTTATGTTAGGCAGAAAAAAAATATGTTGTCCTAAATTCCGTTAAAGATACAACTGTTTCAATTCAAAAGTAAATTCAAAACTTAGAAAAGAGAAACTGGCATCTTTAAATTTTGTATTTTTGCTTAAGTAAGACAATGCAAAGGTAACAGGCTAAGTTGAAACATTTCTGTATGAAATAAAATTCTTGACTTAAAAGGTTTGAATTCTTTCGGCACCACTATAATAAAAGGAAACAGTTCAAACATTGAAAGCAAATCAATCAGTATGCACTTTATTTAAAGTCAATGTTTTACATAAAACCAACAAACTGACTTAAGTGTGGGCAAACTGTTGACTCACATTTGAGAAATTACATGGTTTTGATTCGGTTCTGAAGAAGTCATCTGTTGCCATGACATGAAGATTTTATTTAACCAGAAACCACCTGAGGGTGCTTTATAAAGTGTATTTTATGACTTGACAGAAAACAGAGTTATGGAAGAATACATAACTTGTGACCACAGTATAGATTTATTCATGTTGAACAGGCAACACTCATCTGTTCTCCAAAGACAATGAAAAGTACAGTCATCAAATAAAAGCTCACAATTACCAAGGAATAGTTAGAAAAGACCAAGATCCAAATAGATTATTTATATATATTTATCTATAAAGAAGAGACAACACTAAAAAACACATTGTAAACCAGTGTTTTTTAACTTTGAATGTGGCATTAAAAATATTCTTTTAACTTGAGATTGCAGTAATTTTTTTTAACCAAATAGAACTTGACTGACAATTCTGATAAAATTTACAGCTGTAATATTCCTAAAAAGGAATATTACACACACACACACACACACACACACACACACACACACACACACACACTAAGTAAATGCTTAAATTAATTTTTAAAAATAATCATCTCCGATTCTGGTTAAAAATGCGGCCTTCATTATGATGCCTTTGACAAACAGTTTATTCTAACTCTAAAAATAGTAATTAACACTCATTATTCCTATACTATCTTTCTGGGCCAAATCTGATTTTTTTTTCTGCCTTGCATGCGGCTGGCCCATGCTGGCCTGGGTTCCATCCCCGACATCCCATATGGTCCCCCGAGCACCACCAGGAGTAATTCCTGAGTGCAGAGCCAGGAGAAACCCCTGAGCATCGCCGGGTGTGACCCAAAAAAGCAAAAAAAACAAAAACAAAAAAAAAAAACCAACAAATCTGATTATTTTTATTTTTATCATTCTTTTACTAGATTTGAGCATAATCGTGACAAAAAACCCACAAAAGGAACAAAATTATTTTTTTTAAAGAAGGACCAGTACAAGATTACCCACACAACAAAATTGCAATTCCCTCTCTGAGGCAAGGGAGTGAACCCCAAGTGCCCCACTCCCACTCCCAATAATCACTGATAGAGCCAGTGGTTGAAGTAAGTAGTGAACTGCTGGGAGAGTAGCTGCTGTCAATATTGGGTAATTCTCTGGAGAAAGGAGCAACAGTGACAACAGTCACTGTCACTGTATTGGGGAAGGAGTCCAAGGTGATTTGAGTGGCACCACAGTGTCTACTAAAGCAGCTCTGCATAGCCTTTGTATTGGAGTCTGTATATACCTCTAGACTCAAGCACGTCAAATTCAGCATTCACACTGCAGCCAACACGATCTTTCCAAATGAAAATCTGGTGGTGCTACTGTTCAAGATTATGGACAGAAGGAGCAAAAAATTTCACCTAAACAAGCAGTCACATCAACCCTTCATGATCCATGGCCTTCCCAGATAAAGGTTTTTGAACTCCCATCACCCACCTGCACTAATTCTCTTTTCCTTTTATTGTTGAGGAAATAAATGAGGAGAGGCCAGATAGCCAAGACCTCCAACAGATCTTAAAACCTCACATGCAATCCATAAAAAGGGCATATGCAATCTAACTAGTAATTCTACAAACCTTATTTGCATAAGGCATATTGAATAGTCTTGCAAACCCTTATAAGGGCATTGGCTGACTGGTCATTCACAATCATCCCCACCCTCATATACATCGTTGATCATGGTCTGTACAATCAGATGACCTCATAGAGCACAGAGGATAGACAGCAAGAAGGGAAGATGACAGAGAGGAGAGAGAAAAGCCTGTGAGAAGAATAATCCACAAGCTATAATGTCAAGAAAAAGTAGTGAGAAGAAAAATAGGGTTGCTGTCTTGGACACAGAGTTTTCTATTTCTGCATCTGCTGCAGCCTACACAGATATATCTACATTATATGAAAAACGAAAGAGCCGTAACATTTTATAACATGAAGACATCTGGTGGTCAGCACGTTAATCTTACCCAAAATCCACAAGAACATAAATCTAGGCATGTCTCTCTGTGTCTGTCTTTGTATCTCTCCTTTTCTTTCTTTCTATCTCTCTCAGGTACACACACAACTTTACTCTAGCAAGATTAAACTCAATGCTATCATCCTAGCAAATTGCAACAGATGTCACATTGTGCTGTAATTGCATGCTTAAGTACCTATCTCTGCAATTAGACAGTATCTCCGCAATTAGACAGTATCTCTGCAATTAGACAGTAAACCCCCCCATTTTATCTCCTGAGACTAGTTTGGAGTCAGTGCTCAATAAATGACCGTTGTTGATCTTCCAGTTTTATTACCCGTGTATAACAAGCTCCATAGTTTAGCCCACACTGTTTAAGGGAATCCTCCCTTATGAGCCCCAAATGTGTGTTCTTGAAGATTTGATACATGTTCCTCTTTCTTCCCTGCCTCCTTTATTTTCTCAAATTTTAAAATTTGGAAAACAGTTTCATTCTCACTCAGAATTTTATTAACTTTAATATTATTTGTGTGAACTGCGTAAGCTTCAAAAGCTGAATACAAAAAAAATTCTGTTAATAAGGAATTAAAGGGGTCAGAGCAATAGTACAGCAGGTAAGGCATTTGCCTTGCATGTGGTCAATATGAATTCAATCCCCAGTATCCCAGGTGGTCCCTCGAGCATTGCCAGGAGTAATTCCTGGGTACAGAGCCAGAAATAACCCCTGAGCATCACTGAGTATGACCCTCACTATCACTATCTTCCAGTTAATCATCTATTTGCTAGAGTGGGCACAAGTAATATCTCCATATGTCCTGTCTCATGCTAGTAGAACCCAAAGGCATCGACTTGCTCCAGGAACATAAAGAACCTCAAACCATTATATTTGGTCACGGGAATGACCTAATATAAATGTTACTGGTATTTGGCATATGAAATACTACACGAGCGGCTTGCCAGGCTTGCTGTGCAGGTGGCATACTGTTGTAGTAACCTCTAAATAAAGCATTTATTGATGAACCACACGGCCGCTAAGCGGCCACTCGAGGCAGGCTGTGATAGTCTGGTCTGCTGGGTGGAGTTGTGATGAGAGGGAAGTCCGGATGTGGAAAATGGTCTGCCCCATGGAGTAGGGGGTCATCTGGCTTGTTGTGAGGCTCTGGTGGGGTGGCAGGCCAGGGCTAGAACCCGCCATGCCTCCCCGGACACTTCATGAGTGGCTGTGCACAGGGAGAGCAAGTAGCAGCTCTGCCCCATGTCTGAGAGTCTCTGGTTCAGCATGCCTGGGCTGGATTGAAAAAACACTGCTGCAGGGTGAGTGTCGATGATCCGGGCTGTGATAGTCTGGTCTGCTGGGTGGAGTTGTGACGAAAGGGAAGTCTGGATGTGGAAAATGGCGGGCCCCATGGAGCGGGTGGGGGGGTCGTCTGGCTTGTTGTGAGGCTCTGCTGGGGTGGCAGGCCAGGGCTAGAACCCGCCATGCCTCCCGGGCGCCTCATGAGCGGCTGGGCACAGGGAGAGCAAGTAGCAGCTCTGCCCCATGTCTGAGAGTCTCTGGTTCAGCATACCTGGGCCGGATTGAAAAAAAAAACTGCTGCAGGGTGGGCCTGCCACCCCAGCAGAGCCTCACAACAAGCCAGACGACCACCCCCTACTCCATGGGGCCCTCCATTTTCCACATCCGAACTTCCCTCTCGTCACAACTCCACCCAGCAGACCAGACTATCACAGCCCGGATCATCCACACCCACCCTTCAGCAGTTTTTTTTCAATCCGGCCCAGGCATGCTGAACCAGAGACTCTCAGACATGGGGCAGAGCTGCTACTTGCTCTTCCTGTGCCCAGCCACTCATGAGGCGCCCGGGAGGCATGGCAGATTCTAGTCCTGGCCTGCCACCCCAGCAGAGCCTCACAACATGACCCTCAAGCAAAACAAAACAATAAATGAGGTTCTTTCAAACTCAGGAAAAAGCATGAACAAGGGTAGAAGTGAATTAAATCATCCAAATTCACTCCAGAATAAAAAAAGAAAAGTCTCAGGATCAGTTACTGATCAGGCAATTGAACTTCCTGGAAGAGGTATACTATATGGACTAGAAGAAAAGAATTTGACCTCTCTGGGCAGAAGTAATATTAAAGCAGGTAAGGTATTTGCCTTGCACACAGCAGGCAGGAATAATTCCTGAGTGCAGAGCCAGGAGTAACCCCTGAGCACCTGGGGTGCAGCCCCAAAACAAGAGAATTTGGCCTCCCAGAGGCAGGAAATGGATTTTGGGAAAATCTATATATAAGATTGTATATGTATGTATGTATATATAAATATATATATATATATATAATTGTATATGGCTGTATATGAACTGTGCTCCACCAAAAAAGAAGGAAAAATCTGCATATAAGATTGCACATAGCTGTATATAAACTATCTTCCATCAAAAGAAGCTGATACTCAATGTTACTAACTTTAGCCCTTACTTATTGCCAGATACATTTTTTCATATTTTGCTTATAACTCATTCCAACCTTATATTTCAGTAATACATAAGTTCTTTCTATATGCATGCTTTATTTCTTCAGTGGATATTAGGAAGGGAGTTGCTAACCTTCCATTCTCTCCCACCACTCAACCTAGAAGAGTAAGGGGCAGGCAAAAGTAATACCTATAATGAAATAGTCAGGAAGTTGAGGAACCAGAAATCAGTAGTGTCAGTGAGGTCTACCTTGAGATGAGGTATCAGCAGTTCCCAGTACATTCAGGACAAACAGATAGGCTCATCAGAATGTGACTAAAGAAAGTTGAAAGCACTATATCAAGAGTATAAAATGGATATAAACTAAACTTCACTTGTAGAAATGGAAACATTAAATATAACTCTTAAAAAAACACCTGGTATTGAATAAAACACTCAGAAGTAGTGATAGAATTCAAATTTAGAAAGAAGGTGAGATAAGTTTTTGTAGAGTAGAGGTACCTTGGACTCTGAAGGCAGAAGTGGGTTCCAGTGATGGCAGACCTCAATTCTCCCATAGTCTCCCTGCTACTTAGCTTGCTTCATTCTTTCTTAATTATACTGCACAGGATAGACTTAGGACAGCAAGAGCCCAGGAAATATCACCACCAGGCTCTACCGCAGCACTGTGACTTTCAGCCTAGACCATAGTGCCTTTCAACAAATCATGATCAATAATACAATCAGGTGCTCGATTCACTGAAAGACTTATGCTCTTACAGAAATCCTATGAACATGGTGAAAACACATAGATGATCTCAAATGTCCTAGATTGTTCATAGCTTATCTTATAGTTGATCCAGCTCACAGATCAGTCCTTCCATATAAGGAATATCATTGGCTCCTCCAAGGAGGGTATTGAGTTATAGGACCATGACCTGGGGATTAGAACGATTCTATATTCAAGACTGAGGGTTTCTAATAAGGGATCAACATAACGGATTTTTTATGAAAAATTGTTTTTTCTTGTTTTGTTATGGTGCGAGGGACTGAACTCAGGACTTGTGCATGCAAGACATGCACTTAATCATTGGACCACATCTCTGGCCCATGATTTATGCTTCAGACACATTGTTTTGGTGGTAATAATGAGAGAGATGGAAAGAAAACCTGTTATTGAGCATTTGTAATGATCCTGGACAGAATGAGTGAGAAGAGGTGAGAGAAGAGGTGCAAGAAGAGATGGCTGTTTGAAAATAATCAGTGAGGGATGTAGAGAAAAAAGTATGAGTTGGCACAAATGACATTCTCGGATACTCTTGAAATGATATTTACAAAACAGAGGACACTGGAGTAGAAGCATATTTGGAAGGAAGTGTTAAATCATTCATCATTGTGTATGTGCAGCTTAATTTAGAACTGACAGGAAAGACTACCACTAAATGTGTGTTGATTTTAGTTTGATGTACAGATTTAGGGTGTCCTGTGATTGGAATATGTAGGTGGAAGAACAATGCAAGCTGAAATACTAGCTTTCTTAATCAAGACATAAAGTAGGTGAGTGAGAAAAGTCTAGGAACTGTTCTGAAAACACTCAGCATATTAAGAGTAAGTGAAGTGGAAAAAAAAGGCCCTAAGGAAGCAAGCAAAGAACAGGTAACAGAGGAACGAGAACAAGAATGTTTGGCACCTGGCGATGCTCAGGAAACCATGTGGCGCCAGGTGTTGAACCAGGCTCAATCATATGCAAGCTTCTTAAACCTATAAAATCTCTCTGGCCCGGTACCAATACTTTTAAGTTAGGGGTCCCGAGAAAATGAAACTTGAAGCAAAATATTATGTACTAATGCTTTATTTGATGTGTGAAATTTCAGGGAAGAAATTGTGAGAGAAAAAGTGAAAACATATATAAGGAATGTATTACCACAGTCACCAGGGGAAAAATAAAGTTAATTGCTTGCTCTTTCTGGCATCTTTAGGAAAACACATAAAAGCCACTCCTTCTCCAAACCATCTATCATGAAAAAAGAAGAGTAAGCAATTCTGGTTTCTTTATGACTCTGGTCTCTTTGGTTAAAATTTATCCCAACCCAGTGCTATAGCCAGGGCCAGAGCAATAGTACAGTGTCTTAGTACACTTACCTTGCACGTGGCAAACCTGGGTTCAATCTCCTACTCCTTATAGTCCTCAGAGGCCCATTAGGAATGGTCCCTGAATGCAGAGCCCTAAGCACTGTTGGGTGTGGCATAAAAAACCAAAAAACAACAAAATATATCTCAACCCTAGATACTAACTCCATCACATTTCTGGGGATATTATTTAGCCCCTCTAGGTAGCACATGGGAAGACAGAATCTTTGCATTCTCTTCTGGCTATTTTTCAGGTGCTTAAGAATTTTCTGCTGGTCAGCACTTTATGTGGGAGTGCCCATGTTCGTGGCAGATGGCAGCAGGGCTGTGGCTGTTGGAAACCTAGGACAACTGAGTCAACAATATTATCCATTGTGGGGCCAATGAGATAGCACAGGAGGTAAGGTGCTTGCCTTGCATTTGTCTAAACCTAGTTAAATCCCTTGCAAGGGTCACTCCTGAACACCAGGAATGAACTCTTGAACACCATTTGAGTGTGTGTGTGTGTATTTAGGAAATGTAAGCTATTACTATTATTTTTATTAGTAATTAAGAGACTTTATGTGTATGGATTGCTCTGTGATATAACTGGTATGAACATTCCCCTCAACCTTCCTAAGTCTCTGTTCAATACCACTGGGCCCCATGCTCTGACACAGAGTCAGACACACTTGAGTGGCTCAACAATGCCATATGGGCTATGGTCCAAACAGAGGACATCAGGCAGCCCAATTGGCTTTGCACCAAAATATTAGTGACCTCTAACCACACAGCATTCAGCTAGTCAATGAAACTGAGTACTTTGCCTTTACAAAAATGACTAGTTATATAATGCATTCTATTTCTAGTTACCCAAATTTTCTTTTCCACTCCAGAAATTGAGCTCATGTTTTCATACATAGAAATTATTTTAGGGGCAGGAGTGATAGCACAGCGGGGAGGGCGTTTGCCTTGCATGCAGCCGACCGGGTTCGATCCCCGGCATCCCATATGGTCCCCTGAGCACTGCCAGGAGAAATTCCTGAGTGAAGAGCCAGGAGTAACCTCTGAGTGTTGCCAGGTGTGATCCAAAAGCAAAATAATAATAATAATAATAATAATAATAATAATAAAATAAAAAGAAATTATTTTAAATATTTAACTTGTCTCTGCTATCCACTAAGGAAATAAATGGTTGAGTTGTTTGTTCTGTAATAACAGCCATGTAGCCCAAGGATAATTTTTCTCATTCATACTCACAGATCTGCTTCTGAAACCATGAATACAGAAGCTCTCTAAAACAAATATCTTATGGATAATATGTTCTTTTGGAAATGTGCCACATTACACCATGAGTTTGATTAATCATAAATAAATATCCTTCATTTAATGAATAATTTACATTTTAGCTTTGTAACCATGGAGAAAGGGGCTCTCCTTCGATTTCTCTTTACAAGTCACTTAGTGCTGCAAACATATCTGCCTCCCTTGAGGAACAGCAGCTCTTGACAAGTAAAAATAGAACTCACTGTTCTAAATGTTAAACACTGCTCTAATGTTTCATTTTTATTACTGCTTAAAATATAGTTGGATTTTTGTGGTGAAGGCAAATTTGTGTATTGATGGCTATTCCAGAGCTTGGAAACAATGAAAAAAATAAATTCTGGGTTTTAAGTAATATACCTTTTGCCTTTCTGAAAGGAAGAACTGGTTTCTTGTAGCTGTTGTTTTGGGGACATACTTGACAGTGCTCCCCTGACTTTGAACTCTGTGTTAACTCCTCATAGTGCTCAGAGGATATATGCAGTGCTGGGGATCGAACCAGGATCAGCTGCGTGCAAGGCAAGTACCTTAACCCTATTATCTCTCTGGCCTTGACTTGTGCTATCTCTCCAGACTTCAGTTAAGAAAAAAAAATCAATCTAATAAATATAAGCTGTACCCATGAGTGTTCTAATAAGTAACCTAGGAACTAGAGAAATAGATCAGGAAGACAGAACTTGCCTCACATGTGTGAGCTCTTGGGTTTAATCCCAGAATCAGAGAGAGAGAGAGAGAAAGTACAGAAGTACAGAACTCTTTTTGGTCCAGAAAGAGAAATGAAAATGTAAGCAACTCAAACCAATGTTGCTAGTATAAATTCCCAGAGAAGCAGGCTAAAAGGAGAGAAAAAGAAGATTTAGGGATTCTTGTGTGAGCTCCTCCACAACATGGAACAAACCTTGCCGGTCCTGCTGGGGTGGTTGTCAAACCATACCAAGTTTCACTTGAACATGCATGGCCTGAAACCAAGTGTCTACCACCGGATAGTCATTGATCAATGAATCTCAGGCCAGAGAATTCTCTTTTAGAGGGTAAGGGAAAAAAGAAGTTAAGTTGAATTTACCTGTAATTCAAACTCTTGTCTTCATCATGAGAAAGAATTTAAGTATAAGAGAAAATGTGGATAAAAATAGAAAGGTTTGGGGCGGAGTGATAGCCCAGCAGGTAGGGCACCATGCCGGCCCAGGTTCGATCCCCGGCATCCCATATGGTTCCCTCAAGCACCGCCAGGAGTAATTCCTGAGTGCAGAGCCAGGAGAAACCCCTGAGCATTGCCGGGTGTGACCCAAAAAGGCAAAAAAAAAAAAAAAAAAAAAAGGTTTATTAAGAAGTACACCCCCCAAGGAACAGGTGCAGGCGAGTTGAGCAAAAGTGTGCATCAGGCTTTGGGGGAAAGGGCTTTATAAGTGAGCTGACTTGAGTGAAATGAGTCGGAAACTAAACTATAGGTCCTGGAGAATGTTGCTCATGTGTGGAGCTTAAAAAAGGGGGCGGGATTAGACAATCCCCCGATGAAAACAAATCCTAAAATGTGATCAATAAAATTGAGAACTGAGGTGGGAGAGGGGAGGAAGGAAGAGATGATGATAAAATGGTGGAGGGGAGGGGGCAAGAGCGATAGTACAGGGGCATCCTATATAGTCCACTGAAGCCACCAGAAGTGATCCCTGAGCACAGAGCCAGGAGTAAAACCTTAGTACTTCTGGATTAATGCAAACTAAGATATTTCAAATTAAAAAATTAAAAGAAATATATGAAGAGAGGGGAAATATGAGTAAGGGATTATGTGGTGCTAAAACAGCATATATATATATAAACTACATCATTGCCCATCTGTCACAAGTATCATTAACATCTCATGAAGCTAGTGGGTATGTGACAGTATGGATTTGGTCTTACTGAAGGGAAAAGTGAGATTAATTTCAGGATTCTATTTTCTGCACATGCTCCAATAACCGGCAAGAACTGGTTTTCAGAGTCCATTTTTTAAAATCATGGAATTAGTGACTTCGAGACTGCCAGGCTTAAGATGTGTTTCTCCACTTGCTCCTCAAGCCTGTTCTCCCTTTAACATGTATCTCACTTGCATGTCTCTGGTTCTTTGCGTGCCTATTTCCACACTGGGAAGCCTGTGTTCTCTCTTAAACACATACTCCTCTTTCTCTCTTCTCTTACATCTTTCTAAGTAAGTTTCAATAAAAACTATTTTGCTTTATCAAAAAAGAAAAAAATGTTTTTCTCTTTTCTCGGTTTTCAGCCACCAAACAAAGCCAAGGTCTTGGTTTCATATGGAGGTTTTCCTCTGCTACTATCTCCACTGTTTTGGAGCCATTTTCACCAATTTTTAGACAAAAAAGCCAAGCCACAGCGAACTTAAGGAACTTAACCTTGGTCACCTTGTGAATATGTGGTAGAATCAGAATCAACCCAAGCAATCTGGTCTAGAGTCCAATTCATCAACCACAGCATTCTTCTGCCTCTCAAAAGAAGCCAGGCAAAGAGAACAAACAACTAGATAAAGAAACTATGGTATATCTACACACTGGAATACTATGCAACTGTTAGGAAAAATGAAGTTATGAAATTTGCCTGTAAATGGATGGACATGGAGATTATCACTGTATCACTGTCTTCCTATTCATCATCAATTTGCTCGAGCGGGCACCAGTTACATCTCCATATGTCCTGTCTCATGCAAGTAAAGCCCAAGGGCACCTGCTTGCTCCAGGAACATAAAGAGCCTCAAACCATTCAGGAGATTATTATGTTGAGTAAAATTAACCAGAGGTAAGAGGACAGACATAGAATTACTGCATTCGTGGGAGGCAAATCATGAACCAGGAAGACTTATCAGTAGTTGGAATCTACTGCAAGTGTGTGGGAGTCAGAGTTTGGGTAAGACAGAAAAGGGACTACAGTACTAATAATTGTTGGAAATGGTAATGCCAGCCTAGAACTGAGCATTGAATGTAGGCAAAAGGATATACATAACCCCTAAATGTATGCATTGCAAGCTACAGTGTGTAAGAGAAGGAGGAGAGAGAGAAAGAGAGATAGAAAGAGAGAGAAATAGAGAGAAACAGAGACAGAGACAGAGACAGAGAGATGTAGCTGTATAGAGGCAGGTTGGGGGAAATGGGAGGGAATCAGGGGACATTGGTGTTGGGAAATGTACACTGGAGGAGGGGAAACCTAATAATGAACAGTTTTGTAATTGTATATCTCACGGTGGTATAATAAAATAAACTTTAAAAAGAAGTCAGGGGCGGAGCAATAGCCCAGCGGGTAGGGCGTTTGCCTTGCGGGGCCGGCTCATGCCGGGCCGGGTTCAATCCCGGCATCCCATATGGTCCCCGAGCACCGCCAGGAGTAATTCCTGAGTGCAGAGCCAGGAGAAACCCCTGAGCATTGCCGGGTGTGACCCAAAAAAGCAAAAAAAAAAAAAAAAAAAAAAAAAGAAGTCAGACAAAACGTAAAATTAGCAGCTAGATCAAAAAGCAGTTTCTTGAGACAATCTTTATTTATGCCAAGTGTGAACGATATGGGAGTGGAGATAGACGTGGAGACTAGTAAGAACACTAAGAAATTCTGAGATCAGATAATTGAGAAACAGAAAGGTAAATCAGCCAAGGGAATATAAAGTACCTACATCTGTTTCAAAAAATAATTTATTGGCTGGAGCAACAGCACAGCGGGTAGGGCGTTTGCCTTGCAGCGGAGCGACCCGGGTTCAATCCCCAGCATCCCATATGGTCCCCCGAGCACCGCCAGGAGTGATTCCTGAGTGCAGATCCAGGAGTAACCCTGAGCATTGCCGGGTGTGACCCAAAGAGAAAAAAAATCAAAAATATAATTTATTGAGGCAAAGGTCACATAACGTGGGTTTAACCACTATAAAGTGACATTTACTCCATGCACAGTGTTTGCAATCACCAGCTCACTCTCTCTAGTTCCCAAGTAAGTCCTCACTCCAAAATAAAGCTACAGTCATTCCCTATTAAGCAGCCATCCCCAATTCACTGTGAACACCTCCCCACCCCCAGCTCTTGGTAATGACCAATATGTATTTTTTAAAATTTATTTATTTGTGGGCTTGATGGCCACATCCAGCAATGTTCAGGGCAATTCTTGCTCTGTGGTCAGGAAGTAACCCCTAGCAGGACTCAGGGGATTATTCATGGTACCAGGGATTTAACCAGGGTTATGGCTGCCACAGGTACATGCAAGAGACTTACCTCCCAGACCCTCTCTCTGGCTCTGGCGTACTCTGTCTCTGTGGACTTATTCTGAATATTTTACATAATTAGAATCATACATAATCATAATAATGAACCTTCTTTGGTTCTAGTGTCTTTGACTTACCGTGTTTCTGGGTTCCTTTACCTACATGCATTGGTATTTCATGCTTTTTGTGATTAATAAAATTGCATTGTCTGAATAAAACATAATTTTGATTATCTGTTAATCAATCCATTAATAATCATATGGATTGTTCCCACCTTTTGATTGCTGTGAATAGGGCTATTGTGAACATGCAAGCACATGTATTTGTTTAAATATACTTTCAGTTCTTTGGGGCATATATCTAGGAGAGGAATTACAGGGCATATGTTTAAAGTCTATTTGTGTGTTTGTGTGAGTCTGTTTGTGTGAGTGTGTTGTGTGTGAGTGTGTATGTGTTGGGCCATGGATTGAAACCAAAGCCTCCTTCTTGTATGTGTTGCTGGGGATTTGAGTCAAGTCACAGCCATCAAGTTCACATAAAAGGCAAGTGTCTAAATGCCTTTCCTCCTGGTCTATCTCCCTAGTCCCTGTGTTCAACATTCTTTTGAAGTTCTTTCTTAAGATTACAATAGTATTAATATTATAAATAATATTGGATAGAAAAATGCATTAAACACTTAAATCAGTGCCTTAGATTTAGCACTGCCAACATTAGGGTGTGGGGAAGTCTTTGTTTCAGGGACTTGCCTGCGCGCAGCAGCAATCCAAACCTCTGCCCGGTGTCAGTACCATTTCTCCCCCTCTCCCAGCTGTGACAAATAGTGTCTCAACTAAAAGTACCTCTTTCCCTCTCCCACTGAGAATTAGTTTTAATACCTTACCTGTAAAACTGAAGCAAATATGGCTCTAAAGTAGAATACTGAAACATGGTAAGGGCCTTTAAGAAATGTATTTTCCTTATAAATCTGCACAAATGACATGTCTTTGTTTGATGTGTAATGATATTAAGAGTTTGCAGATTTTTTTTTTTTTTTTTGCTTTTTTGGGTCACACCCGGCAATGCTCAGGGGTTACTCCTGGCTCTGCAGTCAGGAATCACTCCTCACGGTGCTCGGGGACCATGTGGGATGCCGGAGATTGAACCTGGGCCAGCACAGGCCAGCGCGTGCAAGGCAAACACCCTACCTGCTGGGCTATCGCTCCGGCCCAGGAGTTTGCAGATTTAAGAATGTATAGCAACTGGGGCCGGAGCGATAGTCCAGCGGGTAGGGTGTTTGCCTTGCACGTGGCCAACCTGGGTTCGATCCCTCGCATCCCATATGGTCCCCCTGAGCACCGCCAGGAGTAATTCCTGAGTGCAGAGCCAGGAGTAACCCCTGAGCATTTCCAGGTGTGACACCCCCCAAAAAAAAAAAGCACAAATAAAAGAATGTATAACAACTGCTCCTGGGTGAGCAGGTGCCCTTGGGCTACACTAGCAAGCAACAGGATAGGACATATGGAGATGCTACTGGTGCCTGCCCGAGCTAATCGATGAACAACGGGAAGACAAGTGATACAAGTGAAATGGTAACAACCAGAAAAATTGTATTGGTCACATACATTTCATATGAAACTTGGTACCATAAATGCAACTTATCCGCAGAATTCCAACAGTTTTTCACTTCAGAACACATTACACACCAAATCACATTTGTTGCACACTGCATTACATGATTTTTTTTTTTAAGATGGCAACTAAGGAGCAGCATTTACAAAGGTTTTTTCTTATGGAAATGTTTATTATTTCAACACTAAGTTCAGGATCCATAAAGAACTTTCTATTAATTTAGCCTATTAATTTAAAATTAAATATTTTTTATTTAATTTATTTAAAATAGGAATACAAAAGTTAAGTTTCATTTTTGGCATCCAGTAAGGAAAACTGAAATTTTTACAGTTACTGGTAAAGACCATGGTGAGTTACATGAAATAAAACCTTTGAGTACATAAACAACTTTGTCCACAAAGTCCTCAAGATCAAAATTGCTGTGGAAATAGACCAGCTCCATGGCAGAGAGTGTTGTTGTAGAATTCACAGCAGTTAGTAAAGGCCCTGGCACTGTGCTCCTTATCTTCCCACGGACCAGAAAAAGAAGGAATGTTGGTGTGATTCAGAGAAGTACTGAAATGAAAATCCAGAGAGGTATAGAGTGGATCAGGTTTAAAAAAAAATGAATGTAACAAATATCAACAAATTATGTCAAGCATCTGGGGAAACAAACAAAAACTAAAACCCATGGATGGATCCATTCTCAAGCAACAGAAAAATAGAACTAAATTAAGTTCATATTCTCATTCATGACCTAGATGATACAGCAAGAAATCTTATACCAGTGGTCTAAAATCACAGTCTACAGACCAGTGCCTGTCAACAGGTGTAGAAAGGTTGAAAACTATTATTTTACCGTCTTGGTTCTAACTGCTGATCCATGGATCGACACAAAGGACAAGTACACAGGTGTCAAAAGATTACAGAGTGCTGCCTTATAAAATATGTCTGCTCTTCTGTCCAATTTCTAACCCTAGTGCAAGTCCAATTTCTAGTCCTTCTGGGAATTTTCCTTCTAAATATCGTTAGGATGTGACTCAGTTATAGAGCACATACTTTGCATCTGAGGCCCTGGATTCAATTTCTTTTACTTTGTTTTTTTTTGGAGGGTGTCTTTTGGGTCACACTTGGAAATGCTCAAGGGTTACTCCTTGCTCTGCACTCAGGGATTACTCCTGGTGGTGCTTGGGGAGCCATATGGGATGCCGGGATTGAACCCAGGTCAGCTGTATGAAGGCAAGTGCCCTACCTGCTGTGCTATCGCTCTGGCCCCTGGGTTCAATTTCTAGCACCAATAAACAGAAAAATTGCTGCAGAGATGGCTTAATGAACTAAGCACATGTCTTGCATGCTGGAGGCCAGTTTGGTCGCCTGCATGCATCTGGGAGCATCCACAAACACAGGGCCATGAATGGCTTCTGGGAATTACTGTGTATGGCCCCCAAACCGAAATAGATATATCACTATCACTATCTTCCCGTTCATCATCTATTTGCTCGAGCGGGCACCAGTAATATCTCCATATGTCCTGTCTCATGCTAGTAGAGCCCAAGGGCATCTGCCCGCTCAGGAACATAAAGAGCCTCAGACAATTATATTGGGTCATTGGAATGACCCAATATAATTGTTACTGGTATTTGGCATATCAAACAAGACACGGGCAGCTTGCCAGGCTTGCCGTGTGGGTGGCATACTCTTACAGTCACCTCTAAATACAGTATTTATTGATGAACCACAAAATAAACAAACATCACTGGGGCAAAACATAAGCCTTGTAACATTATTGGTAATTGGATTTATTCTAAAAAACTGAGATAGAGTAGGGGATGTGGTTCAGTGCTAGGGCGTAAGCCATGCTCTGTGGATTTGACCTCCCTGCGCAATGCACACATACAAAGATGGTATTTCAAAACTGCTTTCCTCTTCAGGAAGAAAAACAATGTAGATATAGATAATCAAATGATCTATTTGATGCTTTTCATGTTTGCATCATTCCAACACCAGAGTCACCACCAGAGAACTCCCTTCCCTCCATCAGTGCCCCAAGGGACCCCTTTAAGCCACCACCCTCCTCATATCAGCTCAGTTTTACAGACAAAATGTCTAGTTGCAATGATTTTGGTCAGTTGTTGTTCCTTTACTATGTTCTTCTTTTGTTTGGTTGGTTTTTGTCTCTTGGGCCTCACCCAGCTGTGCTCAGGACTTACTCCTGGTTCTGCACTCAGGGATCACTCCTGGCAGGGCTTAGTATGTGAGAATCGAAACCAGGTTGGGCAAGAGCAAGACAGACTCCCTACCTGCTATACTATCGTTCCAGACACATTACGTTCCTTTCCATCCCACATATGAGAGATCTTTATTAAAAATATTTTGAGTGTGGAGGTCGTGACACCAACACACATATAAATAGAGCTAAACTCTTGGAATGCCAAAGATTTATAAATTGATGATACGCTGATATAAATTTTTTTTCAAAAATGATACTTCTTTATTCACAGGTATATAAAAATTTTGATACTATAAATAATTCTGTGCTTATATCTAAAATTTACATGAAATAGATAAATTCTATAAACGTGAAATTTAGCAAGAATGAATAGTTAAGAAAATTCAAAGAGGAGAATCTAAATAAGAAGCATAAAATTGTGTTTTATCCTTAGAAAGGGCATATTGGGACTGGAGCAATAGCACAGCAGGTAGGGAGCTTGGCTTTCACAAAGCATACCCGATTCAATCCCAGGCACCCCACATGGTCCCCTGAGCACCACCAGGAGTAATTCCTAAGTGCAGAGCCAGGAGTAACTCCTGAGCATCACTAGGTTTGCCCCTCAAATAGAATATTATCTTTATGCTTAAAAATATTATAGTGTTTAAGTACCTAGGAGGAACCCCCTGAGCATCGCCTGGTGTGGCCCCGAACAAAGCCAGAACATTGCCACAATTCTCGCTTCCTACTGGTTTGCATATACCACCTACGGCAGAGCCTGGCAAGGCTCATTTGATATGCCAAAAAACAGTAACAATCGCAAGCAGATGCCCTGGGCTACACTTGCTTGCGATAGGGCGAATGGAGATGTTACTGGTGAGCGATGAACAATGGGAAGACAGTGATGCAGTGATCAATAAGGAAAGCACTGCAATAAAAATCTCTGGATGTAAAAAACCCCAACTGATCAGACAGAACATTCAATATAAATGATACATTAATTCGTTATTGAAAATGTGTGAATACTTTAGTAAGCAAGGAGGAAACAAACCTTTCTTAATCTTGCAGAGAGTGAGCATAAGTACTATGAGTGAATGCCTTACCCAAGGCCAAGTGCTTAGAAGTTTCTCATGTCTTTTAGAATTCCCTAAACTATTGTCTGTCCCTAAACTATCTCTCCTCTTCTGGCTCATAAAAGACTCATTTGATAAAGCTGCTATGAATTTTAGAGGCTTTCTTATGTGTGTTAGTTTCTTTTTTGTGGTTCATATTTTTGGGCCACACCAGGTGCTGCTATAGACTTACTCATAGATCCATGCTCAGGGATCATTCCTGGCAGGGTTCAAGGGTCAATATGTAGTGCTGGGGATCAAACCTGGGTTGGCCACATGCAGAGCAAGCATCCTATCTGCTGAACTATCACCATCTCTTCTTTGTCGTGCTGTTTTCAGGAATCTGTCGTTGGCTTTTGTCATTTTTAGTCTTGGAGTTTTTCTATTTGAATCTTTTCACTTGGAGCCTCTTGGATCTGGGGGCCTGTATTCCTCAACTCTAGGTAATTCTTATTTATGATTTCTTTGCCTATTGGTTCTTCTTCGAACTCCCCTTCTTCAGGGACTCTTGATGAATTTTTGTATTATTCCTCTTGAACTCATCCCATGTTCTCTGGTGTGTTGGTCATTTATTTTCAGACTTTTTTTGTATTTTCCCTTGTTTTCTAGAGGGTTCCCACATCTTCTCTTGGAGCTCCTTCACCATTTGCTCAGCTGTTGTTGTTACTCTGCTGCTCAGATTTTCTACTGAGTTTTTATATTATATATCACCTACCATAACATAACTCATTTGTTATTTCTGATTGTGATTTTCTCTTTTTTTGGTTCTTAAACTTCTTGTTTTTATTGACTATGTGACATTGTTTCTTTGCGCTCATCAAATATCCTCAAAACAGTGTCACTAAAGTCGTTCTCAGGGAGTTTACAGAGCTGATTAGTGGTGGGTGAGTCTTAAGTGTTACTGTTTTCACTCACTGAGCTTGGTGGACTTGGATATATCACCATTGGGTTTACTTTGCTCCTGCTGTGCTAAAGGTGAATCTTTGTAGTCAGCACCTCTAGGAGTATCTGAGGGATTAAGCTGGGAGTTGCTCTTTTTCTTCCCCTGCCTATCTTGGCTAGCAGAGGTTCAGGAGATGTGTAGCTGAGCCTGTTGATAAGGCAGAGATGGGTGTGGAGGTTACTAAGACCAAGTCAGAGTGGAAGGGAGTGGAGTCCCCTGAGTGCTGTAGTTTGAAGGATGATAACCACTCCCTGGGAAAAGCTGCCCTGTTTAATTCTATTAACTCTGACTGGGCCAAAGTGAAACTTTGGGAACACCTTTGCACTTTTAAGTACTCCGGGCCCTGGTCAGACAGTACTGAGCAGTGGAGACTGCAGTAGAACCCTTTTCGACCTCTAGCCTCCTTGATCTTTATTACAGCACTAAAATACAACCTCCAATATTTCTCTGCCATTTTCTGTGCATGTCTGTTCATTGTATGTTTCTCAATTGCATGCTTGCTATTCTCCCTCATGAATATGTATGACTTTTCTGAAAAGCTACTAGAATATGTTTAAGCTGTTACATCACTCTGTCTTGGTTGGGCAGAAACACAGATCCCAGACTTATTTCTTTTGAAGTTGTTCCCCATCCTTCCCAACTTGTTTTTATTACTAATAAAGTTCCTCTTTTCCATTCAGTTCATCCTGTGCTTTTTGAGGAGGAGACTTGTCCATCAATATATCTATTTATCTATCCATCTGTGTTTAAGCTTCACTAAGGTCTAAGTGACAATGTCATAATATATTACAAATTTACAATATTTCAAATATTTTATATATGTGAATGTATATTTGTACAAAATGAACACATCCATCGCCTCACATGTATTTTTTTGTTCTGTTTTGTTTTTTTTGGGGGGCCACGCCAAACAGTGCTCAGGGATTACTCCTGGTTCTAAACTCAGAGATCATTCCTGGTGAGGCTGAGGACCATATGGGGTACTGGGGTCAAATCCAGGTTAGCTGAGTGCAAGGTAAGAGCCCTACTCACTGTATTATCTTTCCAACCCCACATATATACTTTGGGGGTGCTAAATTCTTAGAAATTTTCTATCATAAACAATAGTCATCATTTTTTACAAATCCCAGGTCTTATTCATCTTATATTTGAAAATCTATACCTTTATACTAGCCTTTCCCTAGCTTCCCCACTCCTCATACCAAGCAACCGCCAATCTGCTCTCTGTTTCAATGAGTTTCTTTTCAGAGTCCATTGTATGTAATATCATGCAGTATTTGTCTTTGACTTATTTCACTTAGCATTATACCTTTCAGGGCAATCCACATTATTGTAAACACCAGGATTTCTCTTTTATAAAAATGAATCAGTAATATTCCATTGTATATAATGCCACATATTCTTTATGTGATTATCTGTCAATAGACATGCAAGTTTTTCCATACCTTGGCTACTATAGCTAATGCTACAATCAACATGGGACACAGAAAATGATTTTGTTTCCTTAGATAATACAAGCAGGAGAGGGATTACTGGCTCATAGGGTAGTTCTATGTTAAATGTCTTCAGTGTATCCGGGTTCACTTTCCTCTACATCCGACAGACCTTTGTATCGCTTGTTTTTCTGATGACAGTCATTCTAACTGGTGTGAAGTAGCATCTCCTTGTGGATTTGTTCGCGTTTCCTGAGGTATCAGGGATGTTGGACACCTTTTTGTGTACTTTTGGCCATTTGGATGTTTTAGCAAAATTTCTGCTTGATTCCTCTGTCCATTTTTAGCTTTGCTTTTTGGTGGTTTCTTTTTTTTCTTTTCCTTCCTTCCTTCTTTTCTTTTTTTCTTTTCCTTCCTTCCTTCTTTTCTTTTTTTTCTTTTCCTTCCTTCCTTCTTTTCCTTCCCCTCCCTCCCTCCCTCCCTCCCTTCCTTCCTTCCTTCCCTTCTTTTGCCACACCCAAAAATGCTCATAGATTACTCCTGACTCTGAACTCAGAAATTACTCCTGGAAGTTCTCAGGGGGCCAGATGGGATGCCTGGGATCGAACTCAAGTCAGCTGCATGCAAGGCAAATGCCCTACCACTGTACTATAACTCTGGCCTCTATCCATGTGTAATTAGATTAGTAGATGGTTTTGTTTTGCTTAGTTTTACAGTTGAGTTATAAAAATTCCTCATATGTTTTGTACAATAACCCATATTAGACTTCTCCTATTATGTATTCTGACTTTTAATTTTGTTGATTGATTCTTTTGCTGTACAGAAACTTTTTAGTTTACAGAGTCCAACTCATTTATCTTTATTTTGGGTGTCAATACAAATTTTTTTTTGCCCAGATCTATGGCAAGGAACTTATCCCTTAAGCTTTCAGGTCTTATAATTAGCATCTAATCCACATGGGTTGATTTTTTGTGTGTGATGTAAGTCACAGTCTAACTGCATTCTTCACACATTGATAGTCAGTATTCCCAGAACCATTTATTGAAGAGAACACTCTTTCCTTCATTACATATTCTTGGCTCCTTTATTGAAAACTAAGTGATCACATACAGTCACCTACAACTTATCTCTATTTCAATCACAATAAAAAAGCAACTTTTATCAGAGAATTCACCACACCTTCCTTCTTCCCATGTCCCTCCACTTCACAGTACACCACCAACACAGGTACAACCTGTCACTTGTCTGTACCAGAGCCAATACTGAGGGTGCATGCAATAATAGAAAAGAACACATATTTAACCTTCATAAATGTACATCTCCCTTCTTTTTCTCAGCATCCAGATGACTGCCCTCATTTCTCCCTGCTCCAAAAGATTCCTGAATGAAGTGTAGAGTACCAGGAGCATGAGGGATACCATTGCTCACTTACCTCTGAAAGAGCTGTTGGCAGCACACATAGCTCTCATAGGTTTTATTGGAGAAAACTGTGCTTAGGAAGGAGACACAGTCAGCTTCAGCTCCTCTGGGGACATAGAGAATTCCTGGATAAATGAGACAGAAACACTATTCATTCTTTGGATACAATCAAGAGGCAATCGAAACAGGAGTCTTTTTTTGTGAGGCATGTGTTAGGTCAATATTCTGAGAAAAACATTGTTAGGATCTAACAAATCACTTTTGTTCAGGAGACCACCTGAGCCACCTACCTGCCACACAGGCGCTAATAAGGGACACACAAGCCCCTGTCAAGAGGGCACTGATTACAACGTTGGACAAGTCACTCTTCCGATGGGGCACCATTGAGGCTGTAGACAACAAAGTGAAAGTGTTTACAAAATATCTAGGAGAATGCAGAGGTGCAAAAGTCTGTACCCCATTCCCGAGAGGCTGGATGGTGTTATCCTAAAAGTTCTGTCACTTTAGTATTAACATTTCAGGCATTCCTCGGGGCATGAATTGTGCAAACCCTAACTTCAGTGGCATGAAATACCACTAAATCATTCCCTCCCCCAATGAGTATCGAGTCAAAGTTCTGGGTTACTCCAGACAGGGACAATATCCTGATGTTCACCAGATAAGATCTTCACTCTTAAACCTAGACCACAATTAGACTATTTTGTGCCTGAGGAATTAGAAGGGCAACATCCACCTAAGCCTTCGTCACATGATGCTTGAGTCCTTACTCAGAGTGTAGTCAGGCTACAACTTTAGACACCACAGATAAGACTGATTACCTACACTTGATTCACATTTACATTGTTCAATCAGTTATCGAATAATTTAGTACCCTAGAATAAGTATTAAATAAAAGTGACACTGAGCTGTCTTTTTGTTTTTGGGTCACACCAAGCAGTGCTCTTGCTTTTGTGTTCCTGATCAGTCTTTGAAGGGCTCAGCATGCTGAGAATCAAAGCCAGGTCAATAACATGCAAGGTAAGCACCATACATGCTGTACTATCTCCCCAGCCCCTAAGCTCTATTTCTTATTGTACATCACTTTTTTTTTTTTTGGCTTTCCTGGGTCACATCCGGCAATGCTCAGGGGTTTCTCCTGGCTCTGAACTCAGGAATCACTCCTGGCGGTGCTCAGGGGACCATATGAGATGCCAGGGATCGAACCCGGGTCGGCATGGGCCAGCCGTGTGCAAGGCAAATGCCCTACCCGCTGGACTATCTCTCCGGCCCCTTGTTGTACATCACTTTTAACTTGATTCTTACAAAATTTTGATATCTTCTAATGATTCTTGCTACCCCAGTCCTAAGGTCAATTTCGCTTTCCTCAAATTACTTTCTCCATCCAGCATTTTCATTCAGTAATATCCTCAGCAGTCTAAATGTAGCTTTGCATATTTCAAGTCTCATTCTCTCTGTTCTTGGTGTCATGCAGCCTTCCATCCAACACTTTTTCTTAATGAGAGTATACCTGATGTATACATCTACTGCTTTTAACTGTCTTTTGATTCCTTGTGCAACTCCTATAATCTGCTGAAGAAGCCAGAAGCAGTGAACAACCTAATTTCAAAAATGATGTCCACAACTGAATAATCTTTACTTATATATGAACTATACCCTGCTTGCTGGCAAAATAAAAACTGTATCACTATTTTTTTTCTTCTTCCTCAAAGGGAAAATAAGAAGAAGGTTTTGATCTTTTGGATCTCCAATTAAAAGGGATAAAGGTTCACTAAGTTGGAACTGTACATTATTCTGGATTCTGTGCAAGGCCAAATAGCATGGTTGTTTACACATTAAGTACTGGCTGAAAAGGCCCACATAAATCTCCATCAGTGCTCAACTTGTACCTAAGTGTGTCCTCACGAATGCCAACTCCAGAAAATGGAATCCATGTGTCAGGGAGGTGGGGGAAATGAACTCACTCAAGCCCCTAGTGTGATTCCAATGGAACTAAGATTGGCAAACCCACAGAGAGAGAATGTTGCAATGATTTCAGCTCTCACCTAGGGAAAACAAAAACAAATAAGTAAATGAATTCATGCTCATGTATGCAGTCCTATGAAAAGGGTAGAAATCTACCTTTACAACCTCTAATCTTGTCCACACTGCTCTAAAGAAGTGTGGCAAGGAAGCTCAGAAATGAACCATTCTCTGTGTAAGGACAGGAAAGGATGTAAAGCTATTGTAGCCTCTTGGTCCAACACTCTTCTCCATTAAAGCCTGAACTAAGAATATCTGAGCGTGAGGAGATTGGAAAACCTATGACTGAGTGGAGAGAGACAAAGTGGAGGCATAATGGAGACCAGTTCTAGCATTTAAATTTAAAACAGGAAGACGGAGAGTTTATTCTTGTTTACTGACTTTGGAGTTTGGGGGCCATACCAGATGGCACTCAGGGGATATTCCTGGTGGTACCAGAATTGAACTGGGTTTAGCCACATGCAAGCAAGTACCTTACTAGTGTACTATCCAGTACCAGAATAAGGGGACTTAAATCACCACAGAGTGTCTTCCCTAAGCTACCCTGACTATAAGGATCCAGAAATTACATCATAGAGAAATTGAGTGAACGTGCAGGAAGGAGGAATATGGGGAGTGAGGGTGAGGGCTGGGGGTAAGGACTGAGGTGAGGATTGAGGACAGTACACACAGACCTCAGGACAGCTGACTCTAGACAAAGCACAATGGCAGGTTTGCTTTGTAGTTAGGACTGGGCCAGTAGTAAGGTGTCTGTGGGTATGAAACAAACATTTGTGTGACACTTTCTGTCTGCAAGTGACTTTTTCTGGATGGACGCTTACAGAAATCCACTGTTTCTGACCATTGAGCCACTCCTCCATTCCAGAAAGGCGATTTTTCTTGTATTCAGACAGTTGCTGATAGGCCACAAACTCATTGGTGAAGAACTTGATCCCCACCAACTCAGCCACCATTGGACAGTCTGCCCAGTCTACACCCATCATGAAAACCATGGGCCTTAAGATGTAGGAGCAGATGACCTGGATGGAAGAAAGACATATCCCATGACAAGGAAGAACAAATAACCCAGGAGCTTCTCTGCATCCTGTCTCTGCTCCTTTTCCTCTGTTCTATTCAGGACATGTGCAATTCAAGGAGTACTTATACACACCCAAGATCAGCCCAACAAATGTGATTCTTTACCTGGAAAGTTAGTCCCTCAATGTCTACCAGTTGCCCTAGCCAGGAGAGGGCAGCATTGATGAAGGCCAACACAGCCAAAAAGGCAATCAGATTGGCTGCTACATTAGCAGCAAGGGCTATGGCATCTGAGGCTCCATTGCTGGCAGCTTCCAGGACATTCTTCTCTGTTCTGTGGGTATCGGACACAGGGAAGAAATGGTATCTTCAGTAGGTCTCACTTCCTTCAAGAGGAAAAGTCCCTATTGTCCATGTGGTGCAGGAGTTTAAAAGGTCAGCTTCAGAGAAAAGTGAGATTCCTTAATAGCCTTTGGTAGAAATGATGCCAAATAGTGTCAGAATTAATCATCATTAAATTGCACTGGCATGAAGAGCAGTTTACTCACAAAGAAATTAAGGTGGATAATGAATTCAGTGAAAGAAGCAAATAACACGATTAGTTAGAGAAAGACAAAAGAAGACATGGAATCAGATTATACTTTCTCTAAGATTTTTCATTTGAGCCTTTTTTTTTTACTCTGTAGCTGACCTCTCCCATCTCCCAAATTCTCTGGCTCATTGGACTCACCCACGGGGTAGTTTTATCCCTTCCTTATTCTTAAACTTGGACTCCTCTACTTCTGGATATACCAGCTTTGATAAGGCGAGAGCAGAAGGGGCAGCCATCACAGAGGCAGAAATCAAGGATGATGCATCAACCTGTAAAGGCCAGCCTTGGGATCAGTATGTGCGGGGCCCCAACTTCCCCTCCTCCCGGAGTTAATACTCACCCGAAGGACATGAAGGTTCCCAGTACAGTGCCAGAAATGGTGGCAAAACCTCCTGTCATCACTGCATGGATTTCAGAGAGTGTCATGTCTGCCAAGTATGGCGGATGAGCAGAGGTGCCTCTGTCTATAAATGAAGAGAAGTAAGTCAGATTAAATTTACTTTACCCCAGAGAGACAACACAAAGAAGGGAAAATTACAGACCAATCTCCTTGATGAACACAGATGCTAAGATCTTCAACAAAATACTAGCAAACAGAATCCAAAAACTCATCAAAAAGATCATACATCATGACCAAGTAGGATTCATCCCGGGAATGCAAGGATGGTTCAACATTCGCAAACTAATCAACATAATACATCATATCAATAAGAGAAAAATAAAAACCATATGATCCTATCAATAGATGCAGAAAAAGCATTTGACAAGATCCAGCACCCATTCATGATTAAAACCCTCCAGAAAATGGGAATTGAAGGAAGCTTCCTCAACATAGTCAAAGCCATCTACCAAAAGCTCACAGCGAGTATCCTTCTCAATGGGGAAAATTTGAAAGCCTTCCCCTTAAGATCAGGAACACGACAAGGTTGCCCTCTCTCACCCCTTTTATTCAATATAGTACTGGAAGTACTTGCCATAGCAATCAGAGAAGAAAAGGACATTAAGGGCATCCAGATAGGCAAGGAAGAAATCAAGCTATCATTATTTGCAGATGACATGATATTATACTTAGAAAACCCTAAACTGTCGACCCAAAATCTCTTAGGAAACAATAGATATGCATAGTAGGATGGCAGGGTACAAAATCAATACCCAAAAGTCGGTGGCTTTCCTATACACAAATAACGAAAGAGAAGAAAGGGATATTAAGAAA